>OZ038002.1:1832200-1894700 GCA_964035705.1 Porites rus
GACTAGGAGCCAAGTACGAATTTTAATATATCAAAATTGGAATATTTTTTGCGTTTAGTTTTAAGATTTCTGATCGTGTCAATATTCTGAGAACTTAAAATTCGTTCGACTTCTTCTTTCGGGAACTACTGTGATGTTGTCTGAAACAATATTGAAACCTCTATCTTGAAGATAAACAACAACAGCTTCTCGGGCCCGTTAATTATCGGGAGTTTCTAGAAACGCCCCCCTGGGTCGCTGAGGGCTGAGTATCGTGAAGCAGGTGATAATAACAAACAAACAAAACAAAACCAAAAGCAATGGGCTAAAATTTAGGGAAATTCTCACTTTCTTAAAAAGAGTCTTTGAGCTGACTGCACTTTAAACGTAAAGACCACGACCAGCTTTGTTCGTTAAGCAAAAACGGCAACAAGCCATAGTAGAAGTTATTTAAATTTATTGATACAAGACAACTTACTAGTACCCAATCCCTTATCACAACTGGTTCCTTTTGTCAGATCTTTCCTTTACAATTTCTTAACATTGCCAAGCACAGACATAATATCCTAAAGGCCTTGAAAATTTGTAACTATTAGAAATTTTACCTCAAGTTGTTTTTAAACAAGACATGGTTCCCTAGATATTCAATAGATAGACTACCCCGTGGGCAGTCTATCTTTCGAAGTAAGCATCTTTGGTTTAAACAGGAGCCGATTAAGTAATCGGCTCCTGGTTTAAATTGATTCCCAAGACGCCAATAAATATTTACCGTAAACTCTAACGTATTTATGAATAATAAACTGAATAAAGAGGCTACGGGTATGAGATTGACAAAAGTAATTATTCAATTTAATTACAGAATTGCTAAACGGTTAGTAAAACAGAATACAAAAAAACGGGTCAGAACAGATGTCTAAAGTATATTCTCATATCCGTTAGCCTCCAAAACAACCATTTGGGTCGGTTTGTATTCTGAAACTGGCTTTATTGAAAACGTGAAATTGCCATGGGCTAATAATAAGATAATTCATAAATAATTAATTTCAATCGTATCGTGCTAGCTAATGGATAATTTCTCACATGTTTCGGAAACGTTTTACTTTTATTTCCCTGGGAAGTAACTTAAAAATATATGTGAAACACACCACAGTGTAGAGTTGTGTTCCTCCAGCCGATAGTTACAAAGTAGGAAAACTGGTAACACTGGTAAGATCTCAAATGATTCCGAAAATATAATGGCAGCTGAATCTATCTTTAAACTAGCGATACCGCTGTTTGCGTTAGTGGGAATTTGGCCTCATCGATGCATCACACTTGCAAACCAAGGTTAGAATACATTTCCTGGATATATCGGTTGTTTTGCCATAGAGTCTAAGCTTTTAATAGCACACTCAGATTAAGGGCCCTAATTTTATAACTACAGTCGGGAGACAAAAGTATTCGTCACTTTCAATGCGGCGTTTGTTTACATTTTACGCGCGCTAGTTTTAACACCGTTTGCGGCAAATCTAACTTTAAAATCACCTTAATATTTAGTGAGATGACCCTTCATTTCAATTACATTATTTAGGCGGTCAGGTATGGACTGGTAAAGGTCTCTTATATAATCCAATTCGATGTTCCGCCACACGCTCTGGATTTCACGCAGAAGATCATTTCTGGTAGTGATATCTACCGCGGACTTTTGTAGCTCTCTCTTCATGTAGAGCCAGATATTTTCTATTATATTTAAATGTGGTGTGGTGTAGGATATTGTCGGGTAGCTAGCCTGCGTAGCTGGCGGTATTGTGTAGTAGTCGAGTGAAATTTGGCGGCAGAGCCGTTGTAATATAGTCGAATGAGAATTGACGGCGGAGCCGTCAGAAATACCAACCGCCTCGTCCCTACTCCCTTTTTTTGGAACATGGCTCCGCCGCCAAAACTTTAATCTCGCACCCACACAATACCGCCAGCTACGCAGGCTACCGGGTAGCTTACCTAATATAACTGGTTATTGAATTAACTGATTAGAGAAAAGAAAGGGGTTATATTCTTTGCAAGAGAGAATTCTTTGTGAGCTTATAGATCTTTTTCGTCGTACTCCTCAAAGTTCTTTGTTGCCTTTCACGGTTGCTGTTATTTCTTTGCCCACAACCACGTGCACAGCTTGCAAAATTTTGTTAAAAGCAGAAACTTAACCATTTTCAGTTTCACGTTTACGTACGTTTCAGGTGACTGCAGAAAGCTGTCTTTTCCACCATATTTGTTCTTTGCCAACAAACGTCTGGTGAACCACGTAATAAAAACCGAGCAAGTCCCTGATATGGATACATGTGAAATGTTATGTTTCAACGAGCATAACTGCGTCAGCTGCAATTTTGAAAATAACGTGAGCAGCGATGATGGAACACACCAATGTGAACTGAACAACTCAAATCAGCAAGAACACGAAGCAGATTTCCTGGACACAGTCGGTTTCTTCTACCATGGAACAGACGTAATGCCAAATTATTCAATTTATAGTTCTCTTTTTTAGATACTCATTTTTCATTCATCGAGGATATAGCCGGCAAGCTAGAAGCTATTTTCGCTCGTCTTTAGAGAAAAGAGAAACAAGCAGCCTAACAGGGGCACCCAACGAGAATATAGTTCAAAACCACTTAAACAGCATTAATGGACGTATTTTAGTATTTAAACGGTAGGTATAGGCATATTTTCATCTCCTAAAAATTTTTCATCTCTTCGGATTTCCTAGCTAAAAGTCTAATGAACCGAAAATTATAGCCAATTTTAGCCACGAAAAAGGCTCCCGAAAATTCTAGGTGACCTTTTTAGGGTAAAAATCCGTTAAAAATGGGCAATTATACCATTTTTTATATGTTGGAAAATCTTAGGAGAGTCAGGCAAGCAATAAATTTTACAACAAATGTTCCGAAAATTCTAGATATCAAATCGTCTTCCGAACAGATATTTTCCGAAAATTGACGTTGGGTGCCCCTGACCTAAGTTCAGTGGAAATGAAATTTGTGAGATCTCATTTACTGTTTGAAGTGGAAATAAGCCGAGCAAGTTTGTATAAAATAATGTAAAAACAAATGATTGGTTAATGTTACTATCTTTGCATTTCTATCAAAATGATGAGTATTCTCCGTTGAAAACGGTTGTCCCTGAAATATTCTTTACACAAATGCGTCCGACACTAGCATCAGTTTCAGTTTTCAAACACTTTCAAAAGAACTTTTTAATTAAACTTAAAAAGTTAAGTAAGTTTAAAGCGTATTGAAAATACATCTAACTTTGAAAAGCGAAACAAACCTTAGGTTTTGCAAATTTTTCTTGCATCACTCTTTAAATTTAAACCGGGGGATGTATCGGAGAAGGCTTGCGGACTGATCCACCTTTCTTCAATGCGAAGTGAGTGGTGGTGTTCCGAAAATCTAGTAAATAAATAGAGTAACATACGTTGACTGGTACCTTTTTTGATGACTCTGTTAACTTCCGTGTTGATTGTTTGTTTGTTTGTTTCTTTTACAGAGCGCTTGTGATAGCAACCATTGTCTCAACGGTGCAACTTGCCAGTCTGGATTCACAAACAAACGATATCGCTGTCTGTGCCCTACGGGATGGATAGGCGAGCATTGCGAACAAGGTAAAGAATGACCGGATTCACTTTCCTTTTATACCGTACTTTTCGCTGTTTCTCAAACCGAGTTCTCAACTACCTTCCTTCTTTATAATTAAAGTACAATCAAGGACATCCCAGTGTTGTGTTTTTCGGCAGGTAATCCAAAGCTAATACAAATGAACGAGTATTTACGGTATAAAATAAGCGATGAACTGACATTTTCCAATATTTCGGATGGTAAAGCTGTTCTTTAGGTGGAAAAAAGATTAAGGAAGGCCTGACCTGGGCTGAACGTCCGAATTATAAGAAAACCTCAAGTTTAATTTAATCTTAGTTCCTTTTTTTAAAAGCGGCATGGTTTCTATAACGTGGTTATTTTCTTGAACGTTTTAACGTTAATTAAGGCCATGAAAATGAAAAAAAGTGGCTTGAATAAGACGCCAATGTTTGTTTATTCATTTATTTATTTATTATGATGGCTAATAAGAAGGTGAAAGATAAGGCCATATGGACAATCCGTATGGAAGTTAATGACCCCATATCAAAAACAGATAATAGGTCAATCGAACTAACACTTTTAAATATAAACATACTTAAAGAATAAAATATCAGAGAAATTGTTTAATGTACAGAAATATATACACTCAAAAAAGAATAGTAATGGTACCATTTGAGGTGAAGGTTCTACTAAGAAGGGATGAAACTAGCAAGTTAACAGCTTCTAAACACTTGCCTTAAATATATTTGCATAATTTAGTGGGGCTAAGAATGTCTGTTTAATAGCAAGGTAAAGGAAGTTATGTTTAAGAACATTGGCTCTTTTATCATTTGTTAATGGTATAATATATTTGCTTTTTGTTTTGCTTTTTGTTGTTTGTTTTTTGCCGTATTGCACTTTCTTCGCTCATCATTACTCAAAACCCCACTACAGTAAAACCCCGCGTATAAGAACCTGGGTTTTAAGAACCTGTTGAACAAAATTTTCATTTTAAGCCCCCTTCACATAAGAACCTATTAAGGCTAAAATTTGAAGTTAGGTTCTTATCAGTGGAGTTGCTGTAAAAGTGTATCAACTTTCAGAGAACTGACTATGAATTTGTTTGTTATGTTTTGTTAAGGACATACCTGCACTGTACTGCCTTTAGGCATTATGGTATAAATGATTTATATTGTATTATGAGATGACATTTATAATATACTTAAATGAAATTGATATGAAAATATAAGAACCTATTTTAAGAACCTTGGTAGTCTAAATTTGCTTTAAGTACCATTTATATAAGAACCTGTTAAGGCTAAATTAAAAAATCCAGGTTCTTATACGCGGGGTTTTACTGTACTTTAAAAACTTCTCGCCTCAGGTTACCCCACGTCGTTTATGTCAAGTCCGACAAAGTTTTCCAACCTTCAGGACTTGTCGACTTGAATACCTACAAACACCTCGTTCCCAGATCCTCTCTCCTTCCCTTCACCTGGAGAATCTCGAAGAGACCGCTGTGGCAAGGTCTGCCGGGTAAC
The DNA here is from genome assembly GCA_964035705.1 of Porites rus. Lineage (NCBI taxonomy): Eukaryota > Metazoa > Cnidaria > Anthozoa > Scleractinia > Poritidae > Porites > Porites rus. The sequence continues at coordinate 1,837,302 of OZ038002.1, forward strand.
GTGGACGGAGTCCCGACTATTCGCTAGTTATACTGCTAGGAAATTACGTTTAAGGCGCTGCACTATTCTTTGGGGTTACTTTATTTTCATTTCTATTACAGACATCGATGAATGTGACGGTGGAGTCCATGATTGCCTTCCTAGTTTGGCTTCCTGTAAAAACACATTGGGTTCGTTTAATTGTTCTTGTAACCATGGATACATAGGAAATGGAAAGACAAACTGTACAGAGGCACCAGGTAAAATTATTGACAATTTTACACTCTGTGCGTTTTGTTTTATTGAAGTTACAATTGGCTTTGTTTTCCTATAACAAAGAGATTTTTTTTTTCTTAAATAAGTATCTCAGCGGTCCAGAATCGTTAGTTGTTACTCGTTATAAATCTCACGCATGCGGCAGTGCCAACTATTTTACTGTTTCAAAGCTTTAGTTTAGTGACTTCGTTTTTGTGGTCTAGTCTATCTATGTAGTAATTGCTCGAATAAGGGAATAGAGTAATTATTCAGCTCTTCGAGAAGCCGAGTTTGCACTAATTCAAGAGGGCGCTTATTTGAAAGGGCTGCTTATTTCAATTCTAAAACTTTGGTCTTAAAAATAACGTTATCTTTATTTCAAGTAAACACAAACTGTAACCTCGACTAACTATGCTGTAGCAGACACCGAAACCTAGAAACATGTCTGTAAGAAGAAACACAAATCTGCGTGTGGCTTCTAAGTTCAGTGATCTGGCATAAAAAAACTTTCTATTATACAAGTTTCTCTCCCTAGAATATGCATATTCATTGAGTGGACGATTTTTTGAAGGGAGCACCTCTTAGCCTCGGGCGTTTTCGAGTTGCATGCGGAGACAAGTTATTGGAAGCTGTGCTTGAATATCGCAAGGTCAACTTTTGCAAACGATATACTGTAAAATCCCGAAAATAAGCCCCGGGGCCTATATTTTTCAAAGGCCCTCTTTTTGGAGGGGCTTATATATGGAGGAAAATTTCCGTTTCAAAACGGCTAGGCTTATAATGGGAAGGAAATATGCGTCTCAAAATCCACTTGACTAGCTTACAGTTAGAAGGAAATTTATATCAGTAAATTGCAGCAAGATTTTACTGAAACTCGCCTTGAGGACGTAACTCAATAGGTCCAAAGTACTTCGCCGATTTTCAGAATTTACCCTTAAATTCAGAAAATGTATGTTATAATCTAAGGGGTAAGGGAAGTAACTTGGTACAGCCTAATTTTACTACTGAGTGGATGCATAAATCCTTTTCATTTATAGCTAGCAAGCTGTGAAATAAACTACTGCAGGCTATATACATTAGAAATTCTGATAATCTTAATGTTTTTAAAAAGACTCTTCAAAAGTTCAATTTAGAATCTTTATACTAGTTTTTGTTTTGAATATGTTAATAAGTTATTTTATCATAATTACTATTATCTAATCTATTCTTATTCTTTGCTATATCATAGCTTAGCTCTTTTTTAAATGATAGATTTTTACATAATGACATTTTTTATGTAATGGATGTTAGTTCTTACAGTAAGTAGTTAAAGTTTTTTTTTGTTCTACTTAGGTTTTTGTATTTTTTTTTTCTTCTCCGATGCAGGTCCGAACGCGTTTTTGTTAAATCCTAGGTGTTTACGTGTATAAATGAACTAATCGCTTGACTTAGATCTCTCTGAAACTCAGCCATAAAAGTACTTTGTCTACATGGTCCGAGAAAATCCAAGCCAACTCTGACGAGTGAATTTACTACGCAAACAGCAATATACTGTGACTCTTTTTAACTGCAATCATTTGGCAGAAGATATAGTTCTTTGGCAAATGTAAAAAATTTTGTGTTACTGTACAGTTTTTGCTTTGTTTTATTTTGAATTTGAGTGCAATTTTCGAGTACAAGCCCCCGGATTCTTGTATTTGGAGGGGCAATTTATCGGAGGGTTTTTTGCGTTACGAATTTGGGGGGCTTGTATTTGGAGGGGATTATTTTGGGAATTTTACGGTAACATAACGTTATAGCAAACATATTTTGCCAGTCCATTAGCCTTTCATTATGTCGAGGTTCCAAATGGCAGCTTAATGGTGCAAAAAAGCACCTGACTCAGAATGAATCAATGAATTTTTTTTCTAACCATTGTTTATTCTATCTTAAACATTGCTTATTCTTTTCAGAATGTTATAACTTCACATCTCTGACCGACGCTGACAGGAAACCATCATTTCGTCTGGTTGAACCCGCTAAAAAAGACACGAATCTTGCTCCAGGATGGTTTCGTTTCCAAGGCGACGCAGGTAGTATGATGACTACCTCATGTCCGCCTATAGCGAAGTGTAACACCGCTGCACCCGGATGGTTAAATGGTTCTCATCCTGAAGTAACTGATGGTATTGTCACAAGACAAGTCTGTTTTAGTTACACTGCAGGATGTTGTGAGTGGCAAACCCAAATCCAAGTGAGGAATTGCAATGAATACATTGTATACTATCTTCACAGCACACCATATCATGGAGGATCTCTCCGCTACTGCGGCACTGACTAAAGTGAAGGAGATCTACATACACCTAATCTGACTTTTCATGTGGTTCATATATCGACCAAACTGCCACTAAGGTGGTTATTAATGGTAGTCATTAAGTCATAGCTTTCGTAAGTCTCTTCTGTTCTCTCGCTAGTAGGCGGTGGCCACCGATCTGTCGATTATGGACTTCTCGGTGGCTTTTATTCTGTGGGTGTTCGCCAAACACGCCCCATTGTAACCTCCCCGTGGGACTGAGGCTAGACACTGTAAAAGAATGGACGTTTGGGGGCTGTCCGGCGGTGAGGAAGGGTCTGGTTGGGTTCGGAAACTGTAGCTAATAAGTAACAAACTAGATACTGAAATTTTAACTTAACCTCTCCGAGATATAATCGTCAAACTGAAAGAGGAAGAACTTTTACCAGCACGACGTGCAAAGCGTTGAACATTTTACCAGTGTCTTTAAGACAAAGAGGCTCGGTCAATTCTTTCAAAAAAGCATTGTGGAATGAATTTTTCACTCAACAGCAGACTCTTGACCATCTTCTTATTTAAGTTGTTCGCTAAGTTCAGACTAGATCATACAGCTATATCTTGCATTTTATATAGTTTAGTAATATCTATAGTATTTAGATTATTTAGTTGTTATCTTGTATTTTATATAGCTTATTAATATCTATTAATTGTTTATCTCATTTATTTATTTATTTATTTTAATTTAGATTTAAGAGGGCCACAAGTTTATTAGCTTTGGCCATTTAGTGTCAACCCTCATTAAATAAAGTCTTCATCTTATCTTGTTAACTTCAAAAGTTAGTTGCCGTCTTCGTGACGAAGGCAATGAGAAACGTTCATTAATAAAAAGGTTCGAGTTTAACTTTTTGCAGCCAAATTCATTGTATTGCTTTACACGTTTTGCAAAGTTCAAAGAGGCTGGGATTATAAACACATTCACATTTTCCTGTTCCGCTAATCTTCTGAGTAGAGTCGGGGTTCATGCAAATCAAACCGCACACAGCGCTCGATCTGGCGCCCAGCTTAGGTCGAGAGGCGGTGGCCTGCGTAGATGGCAGTCTTTTTGTCGAGCGCGTAAATGAGCGGCGAAAGTGCGAAAAAAAAAGATTGGCGGAAAATGAAAATGACCTTGGAATGACTTCTAGTTTACAGTGTACAAATTTCATGATTTTCCTCTGCCACCACGACCTCCTGCTTTAATTTGGTTAACCTCGATTTGAAGCTTAACAATGCCATTAGACTGGCTTTCGTTTCATCTCGTAGCTGTTTTTAAAAAGTTTCCTGCTATTTTTACACGAGTCGTATGTTAACGTCAGCTAGACAAAGAAAGCTCTTACGCACAAATACTGCCAGTAGTGTTTGAGTGTTGGCAGTTAGTTGTCTGTTGTAAGTAAGTCAGCCCCACATTTTTAACACGCCTGTCTTCGAAAAAGATAATTTATTGGCACTCACAAGCTATTAACAGGGTACTTCTCAGCTCAAACCAAGAGGTGTACGTCTCTAAAATAGAGTAGCGAACAATAAAATGAAGAACTGAAGAAGCTCTTGTTATTAAAACATCATTTGATTACTAGTGACTTCATCTTGCTGTCTTCTGTTTCTTTTGTGACTGTGCTTCATCGTAGGCCTTTCGTTTGGTCTCAAGTTTTCGTACCTACAAAAAGACAAAACGTGTTTTAGCAACTGTTACAATTTGCCTCGTCTTTTGATTCTACGTATCGATCAGAGGGTAACGTGCAAGGACACATCAAAAGACTTATCACAAACTACTACGTTTTACAAGGAATTACCAACGCTAATTTGTGAGAACAAAGGAATCCCAGCTTTATTTCCAAGTACATACATATCTTGACTTCTTACAAAGAGAAGGGAGCTAGGCTAAGGAAACGCACCCAGTCTGACCTTTGAATTAACATCACTGCCGGTTATTCACCAACAATTCTATTCAATTCAATTCTTTATTTTACACTATATAAGACATTTACACAGTTGGCGGACTGTATACAAGTAGTAGGGAAACAAAAGTAGATGACAAGTATTCATTAGGTGTAACATACTAAATATTACCTCGCAACAGTTCTAAAACAAACCGAGATCCAAATACTGACCGACGCAAGCGATTTACATATGACAGGTAAGATACGAGTTGAAGCCTAGTTTATAATTTTACGAGACTTTGCTTGCCTCACCTCTGATCTCTTTTTCTTTTTAGAATGCATTATCCTGTCGTATAACCGTTTGTCTTTCTTTTTCATGGCCATCAACGCTAAGTTCTTCTCCTCTTTGGTCATCTCTTCACTCTTTTCTTCTAAATTCAAGACAACGAAGAGCATAAAATTTTTGGAGGCAAATACTTCATCCTAGACAGGCTGCAGGAAGCAACAACATTTCCAGTATGGAACACCATTTACTTAGAGGAGCTGTGTCAGGAAATTTACCAAAACTGAAACATAATTTGGCAACTGTCGCCAAATTGATTGAAACACGAAAATAACCGCATAAAACAATAGGAGAAGGCATAAACAACACAGAAATACAAAGGAAGGCATGGATTGACAAACTTAGGAAAAGTGAAACGGATTGCAATAATTATTGTGGCTATTGAAAACTTGTTACCCTAAAAGGCTGTCAAAGTTCATTTTTGTTATTCAGTAGTGCTGGAAATAATAGTTGGAGGACAGATTTGCTGGACATTAAGCTGTGATTTTGTTATTTGCAAGTAGTTTCTAATAAGGACGAATAAGGGCGAATTATGTAGTTGGTTACTCTATTGAGTAATTGACGTGCTTGCCCTTTGAATTGAGCTGATGACTGACCTATTCATGCCGCAAGCCTTGAGATCGACGCGTAATTAACCAAAATCACTTAATGTAATTATTGCACGAATAAGGACGACTAATTGGCAATATTGAAAAAAAAAATGACCTAGACAGCCTTCAAGGTATTAACAGTGACTGCAACCAAAGCTAAATACAGTGAAGCCCCTGGATATAACGAACACCATGGTAACTAGAATCATCACAGTGTGAGTAACAACCCGGTATAACGAATACTGCAGTATAACGAACACCACGATATAACGGACACCCCACTATAACAAATACAACAGTATAACGAACACCACGATATAACGAATACAACAGTATAACGAACACCACGATAGAACGAATACAACAGTATAACGAACACCACGATAGAACGAATACAACAGTATAACGAACACCACGATATAACGAATATAACAGTATAACGAACACCACGATATAAAGAATACAACAGTATAACGAACACCCCGGTATAAAGAATACCACGGTGCACGAGCACCACGGTATAAAGAAAACCACAGTATCACGAACATCCCGGTAAAACGAACACCCCCGAATACCGAATACCACAGTATAACGCAAATCACGGTATAAAGGATACCACGGTATATGAGAAGAAGAAGACCCATCTCTCTCTCCCATTTGGCAGTCATTTTAAGCTCTCAAACCCTGAAGAATCACCTATTTTCGAGAGGATTATTTAAAAAGGATTTTTGTTTCTACTGCCACGTTGTTATACCAAAGAGAAAAGTTCGGACAAGAAACTAATATTGGTGTCTTCTGCCTCTAAGGCTCCAAACATCTTGGAAGCCCCGCCCCGTTGGAGCATCAAGGCTTAGGAAATAAATGAACTTCTCACCTTGTTCTTCATTCTGTTGAGCATATTCCACCTTCCCCTCCTCCTCTAACATTGCTCGTCTCTCAGGGGGAATGTAATCTCCTTCTTCCTCTTGGACAAATGGAGACAGATGAGGTGGCAGTTCTACTCCCGGAAAATAATCTTCAACAGGAAGCAGCTTGCGATGATTCACACAGTCAAACACCCACTGTGGCTGCACATAATACCTAGGAAAATTATTCACGGCTCGATGTAAAAACATTTTCGATCGGAAACATAGAAAATATCCCGGGAAGAAAAAACCCAGGGTTGTCACTAAGATTTCAAGTTGCCGGGTAAATACATCAAGTAGGCGGGGAATCAAATGGCTAGGGATTTCTTTTGGTTCTATTTTTCTTCTATTTTCCAATAAAAGTAGCCGGGGACCAGTCTCCTAGTAGCCGGGGAAAATCCCCGGCCCCCGGCTCTTAATGACAACCCTGAAAACCACACAAAAACAGACAGTGATGCCCAGCATCTCACTCAGGGGTGTAAATTGAAGATTGTGGTCTCATTTAGGTGCTTCTAACTGAAAGAAGGACGTAAATACACTACAAGCAATTATTTTCTTTTCGAGCTTGCACGCGTACATAATATCAGTAAGAATGCAACTCCAATAAAATTTGCTAACGCGAATTGACTTAAAAAGTGAAGTTTTCGCTGTCGTCGCTGTTGTTTTGCATAGGCTGCATTGCTTTCAACTCACACACAAGTCATGACAATCCTCTTTAAGTCTTCATTTTGACATGGCGTCATATTTACCATTATTTGTTTTACTTTATCAGTTCATTTCTAGTACATAGAGAACAATCCACTAAGAGAGAATCATCTTATTACCTGGATAGGTACCTGTGCCCTTGCACAGGCCGGTCTACAATTTGATGAGTTATGAATTCACTGCTTTCATCAAATGTTGCTCCTAATGCATCACCACTGTGCCATGAAACTTCACCACCAAAACACCTGGTAAACAACACAGCATAATTCACACTCTGAACCATTTCAAAAAGCGATAACTGTACCCTCTGAGGAATATTTGGCCTTCGACGCAAAACGTTCTTTTGGCCGCCAAAAATGTTTGCGTAGGAGACTTGGAATAACTGAGACAGTGACAAAAACGGCAGACAAAATACTGTCATCTTAATAATACTTAAACATTAAGGAAACAGAAACTTCCACAAAAATCTCCAAGCAAAGAGAAGAAAGAAAGGCTTGGAAGAGGGTGAATGGGAACAGAAATCTGGAGAGTACAATCTTTTATTCAAAACACAGTTCCCACAAACCACGGTGGCGGTCATTTGTAAGAACTTTCAACAACGGTGCTTTGTAGGAAAAACTGAGTTTAGTATTTTGGTTGTTTGAGAGGGGTGGTCACACATAGAAGCCGAACTATACATACAGATGTGTCACTTGTACCTGAGAACAAACACAAGTATCTCTCTTGGGACTTCTCTAGAAAGGAAAATGTTGCAATCTGAAAACAGGTTCTTGAGTTTTTCTGTTTGTTGAAACTCCTTCTTGCTAGCCTCCTGAGCTTTCCCTTCTTCACTCTGTAAAAGGAAACAAACCAAAATTAAGACTACAGAACAAGTAAAATTTTATTAAGAGACAGCAACTTACATCAGGATCAACTGGAAATTCATCCACTTCAATCTCTTCTTCTTGAGCTGATGGAAGCATAAAGAATCTGTTAGTTTTTACCGGTTATACTTTTTGAGTAACATACCAAGGAAGAGTAAATTATTCCTCAGTGCGCAATGTATCTGGGGTGAACGAGTGTATAATTCTTTGAGGCAGCTGAATTTTTTATTTACTTACCTTCTTCTTTAAATAAAATATAATAATTACAGGAATCTTTGAGTTTCCAAGTTCTCTTGTAAAGAACGTTGGTGAAATCTAATGGGATCAGTTGCATAGGGCATTTCTTCAGACATATCTGAGTTTGAAAGGGCTTAACATATAACATTTATGCAACTAGCTCTTGATTCCTTGTCAAAATGCCACATATTTGACTAGATTGAAGATACTGTACCATAATAAACTAACAAATTGTTTACCTGTGACAGCCAAATTTTGATTTAAAGCTGATAGGATCTGCGGGATGAACAAAAAAACCACGGATTAAAACAATGCCAGAGAAAAGAAAAAAACCTATAAAATACATGATAATCATAATGCAAGGTAAAACAAAATGGAGTCTGGCTTTTCATTCCTTCACAGAATTGGCTTAGGGAAACTAGCATAATAGGGCAGAGGCCAAAAAATGCATTTTTTTACCTTCATGTACCCATACATTTTAATAATTATGATTGTTAATACTGTATATCTGCAAATACTCACCTGGGCGCTTGTTTAAAATTTCAGGTAAAAGGATGGGCGCTTACTCAGGGACGGCACTTAATTGAGGGGGGCATTTATTACATTTTCCTTTAAATGAAATAAAGAAATATGGTGGTCTGTTTCCCGGTAAGTTTATGCGATTTGCCAAGAGTGCGGGAATAGGACAAAAATTAAAGAAGAGATAATGCACATAAAGGAACTCTGCAAGTATGAAGATATAGAAATCACAGGAAGTGACTCAAAGAAAATAAACTATTCTCCCATACTAATTCTGCTGTAGTTGAAGCCTAAAAAGGTAAAAATAAAGTGGCACAAGAAGCTGGTTTCCTTATATCCCTACTATTTAAGAAAGTGAGGGGGAGGGGAGGGGGCACTTATTTGGGGGAGGGTGGTTATTCAAGGAAATATGGCACTGCAATTAAATACATTGTGCATCACCTCATCCTCTACTTCAGAGTCTTCACAAAAGCCTGCACTGTTAGCTGTGGTGCTGTATTCTTCAGCAATCTATTAAAAGGCGAATTGACTAGTGTCATCATGAGAAAAAAGGCCATTTTTTTATATTCAGGAGTCAATCTAATATCACTTTTACAAGTGCAATTTACAAGTGTAGCTATTGTTTTTCCAGACTCTAAAACAATAGGGCTCCATACTGATACAATTAATTTCACTTGTAAAAGTTTTATTTAATTGGTGATATATAGATTTTTGCCAGCTTTTGTATTGCCCATAAAACTCCTTATTGCCCCAATGTAATACCCAGAAAAAATTGAAAACAATCAGTTATGCAAACATTTGAGGGGCAAACAAGGATACAACATGGGCAAAGCAAAGTGGCAAATACATGTGTGTAATTGTAGTATTTTGTCTTGAAGTGTAGTGTGGCTGAAACTTGAAAACACCAGTATGAACTCCAAGGGAACATGGTAAAATGGGACTCAAAGATGTAATTTATGGAACGTTCAACTCAAGAAAATGCTGATAATGCCAGCTGCTTCCTTTTTGTGTTGTATGGTCTAAGAGTTTTAACGGTGCCTTTATAATTTAAAGCTCTCCTCAGTAAGTTCAAGCCATTTTGTTTGAGTAGCTCTTCCTCTGCTTTACAGTTAAGGGAGATCCCCCTCCCCTCCCCCCTAGTCCCCCTTCCTCTTAGTATGATTGTTCTGCTGGCAAAGACAACCAAACAGGTACAACCATATAGTAAAGTATTCTCAAGTACTTTTGGCACCCTGAAAATTTAAGAAGGCGGTGATTAAATTTATGAAACATTAACATATAACTGCTGCCTACCCCACAAATCTCTGAAATCAATGAGTGATGCACATACAAATATTAAATAAAATGTTTAACAACTTACATGTAACTACAGCTATGATCTGTCACTTAACTGATTGGGCAATGGGGAAAGTCATTAGGAAGATGGAGGTTCTAGCTAAAAATGTTAGCAGGAAACGACTCTTAAAATAAGGTCAAATCTAGGAAAAAGAGTGTTTGTGACCAGAGAGCTCTTTAGAATCAACTGAGTTTGAGCTAACAGAGTTTGTCTGTAGGTTACTGAAATAAGTCACTTTTGTTCAGTTACATGAAATAAGAAATAAAATTAATGTTTTTGCTCTCTATAATCTATGTCTTGTATGTCTCACCTTTGGAGGATAATGTAAATTTAACATGTTGTATAGTTTGAAATTAACAAATCCTATCATCGTTGTGTAAAATTCCACAAAAGTGAGCATCACTCTGAAGTCAACATCAGAGGGTGGCTACAGAAAAGAAAAGGAAAATTTATTTTATACAAATTGGTGCATCACTCACAAGAAATTTTAAAATGATTTTCAATAGACTGCAAAATCATCACTTTTTTTTCTCAAAATTGGTTTAGCGTAGCTTAAGAGTCTTACATGCGTGAAGGCGCGAGCCTCACATGCCCAGAGGGCCATGTGAGATGAGAGAAAAAAACTGACTATCCGTTTTCCATACAATGAGTACATTCTGACCAGGGGGTTCAAAAATGTTGTAGAGCTGTCAAAAATCTGTTCACAACTCCACCCTCTTTGTGAATTTGATACACTTGGTGATTGATTTTGCGAGAGAATAGTGCGTGTTATTGTCTGCACTTTGCAAATCTTGTGGTGAATGCTGTAGTCAGTAATTCCAATGCAGTCTTTTGCCTTGTTTCCCTTTGCAATGTGGTGTTTTATGGAAGATCAAAAATGAGTGAAAGTGGCACTATGCAGACAAAGCCTGTGCCTTCTCCTTGAAGAGGGAGAAAGTTGAAAGAGCTGAGCACCTCAGATAACTGTAGAACGTGTGGGTGTTGTTTCAAAACATAGTTCAATTTTAAGAGTGGGTGGATAAGCTCTGAAAAAATGTTTGTTGCCCCTACTAGAAAAGGTGAAACATTACCAAAGTTGGCCAACCTTCTGAAAAACAAACTTTTCATTTTCCTCGATGAAGGAGAATCTTTGTTCATGAAAGTTTGTTCACCATGTGGAAAAAAGGTTTGAAACTGCGCTGCGCTGCTTTCGCAAATTAGAGAAAAACTGAACACACCAACAGACAACGTTAATAATGTTGTATTCTAGTGACTATGAAATAATCACTACCATATGGAAATTCTATGTTTTTCTGGAACTTTTTGACAAATAACAGAAGTTTGGGATATCAATCAGACCTGAGACCTGGAAAAGTTGCTTAATACTTCATTAAGCTTCTTCCTTCCACCTTCTTAGCTTTAAAGTTTTGGATTTAATTTATGGTGTGACACTCACAGAGAAAACTACTGGTATCTACTGACTATATATATACCTCCTGACAAAATTGATATGGCACAATCCATGTTACTGGTTGATCCTGGATTTCAGCTTGGAAGTACACTCCTTTTATAGAAAGGAAAACCTACACAAAACATTGAGGGAAAGAAATTATGAATATTCAGTCTGTGCTTATTTTGAGTTTTCATAAATTATTAACAATACCTGTACCCTCTTTGAAGAGCATTTCAACAATGCAATATTTTAATATTAAAGTATCTGATGGGCTGCTAAAAAATTACATTTCTGGAACTACATTTCTCACACAATAACCAGTCTGTGAGCGAACATCAAGTTATTTAGTTAAGATTGAGTAACACATTAGTTTTATTTTGTGGCAAGGTTATCGCTCCTTCTCCTCTTCTAATGTGGATTTTTAATGGCTTACCTTTCTAAGAGACCTTGAGGCTATTATATAGTGTTGAAATTCAACTGGAAAAAAGAGGGATAAAGTCTAAATTAATAGACTAGCTTCCCCCAATAACACTGACAAAACTAGACAAAAAATTCAAGTGGAACAAATCCGTAAGTCTATTTAAATAGAACAAATACACTGTAAAGTCATTATAAGTCATTATTTTTCATAAGCTGTGCCACAATAATATGAAAAACAACTAAAGAAAAGAAAACAAAAAACAAAAACAAAGTTTTTTTGGAAACTAGCTCCTTCTTCCCTTCTTTCTCAGTTTAGGGTCTCGTAAACCTCTTGCAATAATTCCTTCTCAGCTCTTAAAGTTTTGTTCACTAGGTTTGGGTGCAGGAAAAGGCAAATCTTCTTATCAAGTAATCAATTTAAGTTCAAGGAACCAAATAACGGTCAGATTAATTCAAACCCATTTTGGTATGTAAATCCATACAACGTACCTGATAATCTCTTACACTGTTTAACGACATCAGCCTTTCAAAAACACAAAAATATATATAAGCCAGTGATCAGGTTCAGCCTTCTTTAGGTAGCAGTTGCTAAAAGTGCTTAAAAAATGCCGGAAAATGCATCAAATGCTAGAGTGTTTTTTTTTTCATTATCATCTTAGTCTGAAAGAATAATACTGTCAATAAATCACAATAGTATTTCTCCTTTCCTTTGTTTAAGTTGAATGAATGCTGTATAATCAATCAGGTGAGTGATGTGAAGTGATGTGTCAACAATTTCGCTCTGTCAAATGGGCTAATGATTGAAAAGTCAGCTTCCCAATCAGGCTATGTCAATCTTTGTAACACAGTTGATAAGATCATGTTTTTGTGTTTCAATTCCCCACTGATGCAACATGACAGTTTCAATAATACACTCAAATTGTCTGTTAAATGACACAAAAGTGATTTTTCTTCTTTGAAACCTAGTACAACAAGGTTAAATTAAATCACACCATCTTCCCTGAAAATGCTACATAATCTCTGATTCTTTATTGCCCCTTAAATCGAAAGGCCTGCCCCTAAGGGGTCAATAAGGGATAAACTAGCTAAAAAAGCTGCCCCTTGATCATAAACATTTGAAAGTGGTTAGAGTTAGGCTGGCCACAATTAACTTCAGTCTTGTCTAAGATTTATCTGTAACAAGGTGACCAATGTACTCTTACTTGTAAAATGTGACATTAAAATTATACCTACCACAGTTGAAAACATACATTCATAACAAGAAGTTAACTCCGATATATACCTGTATCTTATCCGTCTGTGGCATCATTGAAAATAACACAAGCATTGATAGAGCATCATCTAAATCTCTAACAGCATCAATAAAAGTTGGGTATCTGGAAAATAACCGTTGCTATACTGTAAACACTCTCTCAGACAGACACTGTACACAGAATAGAACAGAATAGAATAGAAAACTTTATTAATGTGTCGGAGCCGTATAGCTTGGGAAAAACCCCATACTAATTTGGGGACACGAGACATGTAGTATGCAGTCTCCACCTAATAAAAAATAAACAGTTGAAACTACGACCTGCAAGTAAAATGCAGGGACCATTAAGACAGTGTTTGCAATTCAAAGGTGTCTATTAAGAGAGGCTTGACTGTATTATTGAATTAGCAACAATTACAATGAAAATCATTAATTTCTACACTGAAGGTAAACAATACTTAATTCAATCACTGAAAGACAAGACAAGATAAAAAACAGTATAACAACACAAACCTCTCCTTAAGTATGTGATCAAGTTTATAAACTGGTTTGTTGTCTTCTAATCTCTGAGCAGTGTCTGGCTCCTCCTTGGCGATGGCCTTTTTAAGCTTCCTAAGAAACACCTTAAATTCTCGGAATTTGTTTAGAACTGGCTCATGGGCAAGGTATTGTATATCCTTGATGTAGTAATATGTCTTGTTTGCAGTACTTCCTTTGTTAACTTTCTTTTTGTTCTTGGGTTCAACTGGGTACACTCCTTTTAAAATACACAGCCGTCTACAAGAGAAAAAAAAGGCTACTCATAATAGAGAACCGAACTTCATTCCCTAATTCCCTTATCAGATCTTACAGTCATGTCACAAGAAACAATCAAAATCCAGAAATATAATTCTCCTTTGTTTGTCTGTAACCAAACTTTTTTTAATTCTGGTCAGTTTCCTGATAGGCAACTTTGCCTACAAGACGATTTGCCAAAACAGAGTTTTTACTTACATGTAGGAAACATCTATGCAAATTTATTGGAACAAAAGAAAGTGTTAACATATGAAAAGAGTTCAACTCCCACAGGATTGGTTTGGTACACCAAGATAGCCACCCTTTCATCACCAAGGAACATAATAGCTTGTGTTGGGATGGTGTAAAGAACAGTTTGCAGGAACAAACAGTGAGTGTGTAGGCTTTCACTCTCCACTATCTGAATGCCCAGAGCAGGTTGGGAACACCTGTATGGCTACCCTGATGTCATGAAAATAATTTATGCATTTAATATTCCACATCCCCCTACATGTACAGTAGGGAAGGGCTCTTAAAATCAATTGAAGTTTTTATGCCGAGACTTATGTGCCTCAGTTTTGGCCTAACATCAAGTTGGGATCCTGCCCCCTCTCAAACCAACCCCCTCCAAACAGAGCCTCGCCACTGCACTAGGACAGATAAAAGCATTTCCCATTCTTACGGGCCGTCAACATATTCACTTTTCTCCTGCTTAACGTCAACTGGGCATTTAGGGCGGAGGGGGTAAGGAAGCGGATGTAGTGTGGATCATTTTTGGACAAAAGCAAACTGAAGCACTTTTCATAAAAAGGATCAATTAAAGAAGTGGGTGCAAATAATTATTGTGATCTTTTGAACTCTGCACTCAACAACTAGCAAAACATTAATTGTACATTTTACATTGTGATCTTTTATTTAAGTACATGTATGAAGTACCTACCCTTTTGGGGCTGTAAAATTTCAAGTGGGGGGTCTGACATAAGTGTCCAGTTGACGTTAAGCGTGGGAAAAGTGAATGCAGTGTATAAAATTCTAGCCAAAAAGGTTTTGGTAAAAAATTCCACGTCATTTTCAGTTTAGCGCTAAGACTTGATCATTTATTCCCTCTAAAAGCAAAATGTTATTGGCTTTATTACTCAAATAAACAAAAGATTGAGTATTGAAAGATGACAAAATTCACCTAAAATCCGGCAAGCTGACTTGAAGTTTCTTCAGCGCTTGATTTCTTGAAATGTAATTGGTCGCAGCCCCTCTTTCTCCCTACAAAAGAATATGAAATATATTTCTTCATGTAATAAATCAAAAGAAGTTCAACTTGGACTTAGAAGGATCGTTCAAAACTACCTTTTTCTTTTCCTTCCCCATAATGTTTTCCTTTGAAACTGACCCACGTGAAAAATATTGGGAAAGAAGCACTTCGCAGAGAATTCTGGGAGAACGCCTGGTTGATTTTGTCTCCGGCGCCAAAAAATGGCGGGCGACAGGACCGCAGAACAGAAGTTTCTTGCTCCAGCTTATTTTCAGGTCTTGCGTCCTAAAATCTCTCCAAAGAAAGATGAATCAGCTTCTAAAAAGCTTCTTCCCCCGACTGAATATAACCTGGTGAAAGAAAAAGATGCATTGAGTGCGGGAACTGTAGCTGAAATCAACAAATTACAGAATGAAAACGATCAACTTAATTTGCTACTTGACAAGTCAAAAGAAAGGGAATTGCGCCTTGAGGCGGAGATTCGACAGAAAAGACTTTTGTTACAGAAGGAACGAGTCGATGACGCCCTGGATTTTAAAAGAATGGCTGAGCTGCAAGAGGAAAATCTGTCAGTGCAATCGGAGGTAAGAAAGCTCGGTAATTTGAATGCAAAGCTGAAAACAGATCTCAAGGAGATGAAATCTAACTTTGAAACAGACTTGGAAAGGAATGAAACAGAGCTTGATAAAGCGAATTCGTTGATCAAGGAGCTCAAATCTGAATTGAGGCAAAAGGAGGAAATATTCGAGCACGAACTGGAAAGTTTAGAGAAACGCTCCAGAAAGCAAATGGCAGTGATAAAAAATTTAAAAGCTGCAGTGAAAAATGCCGATGAGCAAGTCAAGATAGATAGAAAGGGATTCGAAGACGTGATAAGTAAAAATGAGTTTGACAAGTATGAGCAAGTTAAAGCACTGGAGAAAAGACTGAGTACATGTGAACTAAAGCACTCCCAAGAATTGCAGGAACTGAGAGATGAAATTTCAAGAAGAGAACAGATTCACCTTGAGGTGTCAAATGAATTGACTGTAACAGGCAATGAACTGAAGAGCGTGAAAGATGAATTGAAAGCAAAAGAACAAGAACATACAACAGTGATCAGTGAATATCAAGAAAAGCTTCAAAATAGTAAGCTGGAATTTGATAAAACTCGTGAAGAACTTAACCGTAAAATTGAAGAACTGAGGATTTTAAATACCAAAGAAGTTGAAAATCTAACAGGTAAGACGGTTAGACAGTTACAGTTGTAATCATTATTCATTTTGGTCTCGCCCTGGAGTGAGTTTGGCACCCTTCAAATAATTTTATGAACATTACTCTACTCCTCAAATTTCAAAATATACAATCTGTGTATACAGTGTATTAGACCCACTAACAAATGGCAATGAAGAACAAGAGAAAAGTTATGTGTATTACATCTAAGTCTTAGTCCTGTGGGTCGGAGGGAGGGGGGGTGGGGCTTAGTGGGACTACAGGCTTCTATATGCAAAAATGAAGATCATGAATTCTCTCTTTACTTGTTTATGAACAAAGTGAGAAAAATTTGAAAAACCACTTTATTGAAAATATAAGTGTTCTAATTGTTGTGTTCTAATGTTTTTAGAATATTAAAAACATTATTATCTTTCTAACCCTGTAAGAGAAATTTTAATAACGTATATGTCACAAGTCAAAATTAAATTCAGGTTAAAATTTTTTAACTTAGGTTGATTCTGAATTTTTTCTGTCTCCTAGTCATAATTATTTATGAATCCCCTTGCTAGAAGACAAAGGAAATTGAAAATCAACCTGGGTTAAAAAATTTTAACCTGGGCCCAGTTGTTCGAAGGCTAATTAACGCTTAACTCAGGGTCAAATTTAACCCGGATTTCTTTTTCTTGTGTTCAAAAGCATTTTCTCGGATAATTTTCTGTGCTATTTTTAGAGCTTCCAATCATCAACTTGCAGACAAAAATAATTAACACTGAAATGCTTTTTAAGCTTTCAAATCTGAATTCAAGTCTCGCACTAACCCTGGGTTATCTTAACCCAGATTTTAACAACTCGGCCCTCCTAAAAGAAAATTTTAAATCAAGAAATAGCTGCTTAAGTCTTCAAAACACGGACTGGGGAAGGAAACTGAATATTGTCTTGGTTGAATGTATTTCTTAATATGTCTTTAAAGCAAAGCTTGTAAAGAAAGATGAAGAATTGAAATCTCAGACATCCACAGTAGATCAGCTGAGGACATACATAGGAGAGAACCTTCCAAATGTACAGATTGAAAATCTACAAAAAGAGATTGAAGAAGCAAGAGAACACATGGCAAACGTACTCCAGGAAAATGAACGTTTAAGGTCCACTGTCGAACTTCTTAATGTGAGGCTCTCATCAATGAATGAAATCCTGTTGATTCAAGAGTCTGAACTGTTAAAATTTCAAAGTAAATTTGGGAGAGATCCTGGAGATCAAGAAGATAGCGTACTCACAAAATGGAGAGAGAAGGTGTTTGCATTATTGGTTCAGTTGAAATCTCAGCAGATTTTGCATGAGAAAGAAGAAAGAAGTGGACATGCACAGGTAAGCATCTCTGGGTTTTTAAATAGGATTTATTCTGAAGGTTTTGTACAATCCATGGGTTGTAGACAGTAAGATCATGGAATGTGAAGAATGTTTGTGGTCTATAGGATTATCTAAGCAACGTTATGTGGTGTTGATAGCTGGACATTGGTCAAGTTGTCAAGTTTTTTTTTTTTTGGCATTTTGGTTGAAGGAGATGAAGTTGAAGTCACTAGAAATGTGCACAAAAGCAAGGCAAGGCCCATTTCCGGCTATCTTGGTCAATAAATGATGTGTTATAACATTATTGGCCAAGAGAAAAAAGGTTTTCTTCTAAAAAGAAAGCGAATACCCAAGAGCTGCCGTACTCTAGAACTTTTTTTCCGGTCATTTATTAATTCTTGTAATTTTAAACAGTTTTCCTGTAAGGTGAAAAGGGATCCAATATTTAAGGAGCTTAATTTCATCAGTCTATCGGTCCAGTCGGTACCCAAGAGATTATATAATTTTTTAGATTTAAACTTTTTAATCAGTGAATTTTCATGTAATTACAAAATCTTAAATTTTAATCTTTATTTTTAATGTTTAATTTACATTTTTTAGCTTTTTAATTTTTATATAAACAGTAGTTAGACAAGAATGATTATATTATATAATTGTCTTTTTAGTATACACCACCCCCCAAGCAATTTACTACTTTAATTTATTCTGATCGTGTTTAAATAAAGGATATTCATTCATTCATTCATTCAGGCACCCTCTCAGGTAGCTAATCAGAACACAGGATTTGCTTTCTCTTGATAGCACAATAAAAGGAGTTATACCGCCATTTATGGCTTCTACAAGATCTACAGTGTACAGGAGGCTGCTGTGGGCCTTTTCTGATTAATTTTCATACCCTTTGCAGCTTGATCACAATAAGATATAAATCTCCTAGACAAACTGGCACAATAATATTGTCTCAAGACTCTCACATGTTGTTGAAAGATGATAAGATAAGAAAACCAAAAATTTTCTATTGTCATATACATGCACTGCTTAGAAAAGATCTGTAAAAAATTGCAATGTGATTATTATTAATCCCAGTGGTAATCTTGTACAAGCTCACAAGAAATTGCAAAAGGAAATAATTAAATATGATTTTGCCTACACTACCCAGAAAGATGCACACAAGAGCAGATACAGGGACCTATAGGTCAGCAAGGATCTTAGAGCCAGTATAGTGCAAAATGACCATAAGATTATTATGGACCACACCTAACAAAACCCCCTATGATGAAAAACAAACTTCTAAAGGAAAAGAAACTAAGTATGAGACCGCCGGATATGAAAACCCAAAACCACCTTAGGGAAAAAGGGAACATATACCCCAGCCTGCTGAAATCAGCTGTGGTGCTGGCAACTGGGGGTAGAGGTACTCAGAAACTTATGACTGCTAAATGCCAAC
The DNA here is from genome assembly GCA_964035705.1 of Porites rus. NCBI lineage: Eukaryota > Metazoa > Cnidaria > Anthozoa > Scleractinia > Poritidae > Porites > Porites rus. The sequence continues at coordinate 1,856,313 of OZ038002.1, forward strand.
AAACAGGAACAACAAAATTGACAAATAAAATAAAGGTTAGGAGCTCGAATGAATGCTGACCTAGACTGATTCACATTGGCAACGAATGACCAAATGTATCTTAGAAAAGCTACCCACAATTCTTCCTAGCTGACCCAGTCCTCTGGTCCATGCTGGCAAAATAGCTATTTCTGTCCGTTCCATTAGTTTCCACTGTCAGAAATACCATCTTTTGCTGTAATACTCTTCTGATTACTATTTACAGATAAAGCATTTGATGAGAGAGCTCGAGGAATGCCAGAAAGAGGCAGCCATGTTAACTCATGCTTTGACTGATAAGAAAGCTGAACATCAGATTGAAGTAAACAGAAACCTTGCTTTGGAAGGACAACTCGAGAAAAGCCAACAAAATGAGAAAAAGTTGGAATCTCTGGTTGTAGACTTTCAATCATCACTTGTTGGTCTAAATGAAGTTGCTCAAAGAATGGAATCTTTTGTGGGGCATGTTGGCACGCAGATGGAGAATGCTTTCAGAAAACTTGCAGTGCTATCTCAGCGCATTAATTTTGCTTCTGGGCGAGTACAGTTTCTTCAAGGTTTGTGTACAGTGGAAAAATTGAAATCAATTTTTTACTCCTGTACTTCAGACTGGACTCTGAACCTTTTTCGTCACATCAGAAGTACAATTATGATTATGAACTTATTTTCTTACATACGCTGTTAATTAACCTTGTTTGTTAGGTTTACTAACACACCGAGAGGCACAATTGAGAAATGAACTGTCTGAGGCATTACTGATTAGTAAAGATGATAACAGTCCACAGTCTGTGCTTGCTGGTAAGTAAAATAACATAGAAACTGTTGCAGGTCACTGATTCAGTTTTAAGAAATGTTAATGGTGATCTGGGTTACGTACCATTTATTTTAATACACAGGGAAACTGGAATTTCCAGTAAGATATAATAAAAAGTTTGCATTGACCATTCTGTGTGGAGGGCTTCAGAACATATGAGCTGTCATGTGAAGCAATGCAATGTTTCAGTACTCTCTTAAGTCTGTGCAGCTGATTTGGATAATACTTTCTTGTAGGTCACTCTCCTGCAGTAAGGGCAATTTTGTTGCATTTAAGAATTTTCAATGGGTGTCCTGTAGTAAGTGATTTTCTGTTGTTTGCCCACTTCTTCAGCACTGTCGAAAAAATTTTACACAAACATGACAGCTGAAAGAAGGTTGTGTCATTGGTACAGCAAAACCTCGATTTAACAAACCTTAATAAAGTCCTTGGTATGACAAACAATATTCCTAGCTGCTGTAATGGTAAAATAATGTGGGAAAAGAACCTTGATATAATTAGCCTGCTTAATTATAGTGAACATATTTTGTCAGTGAGTCCCTTGGCCCTTTGTAATATCGAGGTTCCACTGTAAATAAAATGGTCTTACATTTTATAATTTACCTACTCGTTTTAATGACAAAACTGAACAACACATGATCTGGTTGCCAACCAAAATAAACTCTAACCACCAACACTCTCAATAAACTTTGATTACTACTAGCTGTTGATTATAGTATTTATGTATGCACTCAATCCAACTATACATTTTACTTTTCTTTAATTTTCCACAGAAAATGGTGTGATTGAACCAGAACCAGAACTGTCAGATTATCAACAGCTTGCTTCAGAGGTCAAACAACTTACAGCAGAAAGAGATTACCTGTTAGCACAAGCAAGGAAAGAATCTGAGAGTTTAGAAAGAAAAGAGACGGTAATTAAAGCACAGTTTGAGGAGCAACTTCAAGAACTCGCTAATAAAATATCACAGGTAATACTTGTTTCAAGTCAGAGACATAATATTAAATCCTATTATTATATAGACACAAGTGTTTTACTGGAAAATATACCACTCGTTAAATTCATAAAAACTACATCCAGGACCCGAGTGGTTTATTTTCCATAATCTCGCACATGAGTTTATCGATGGTGTAATTTCAGTCATTTCCCTTTATTATTTTATCAATGCATTTTTGTGTATATGTTGTGGTTCAATTTTATCCTTGGTTTAAATTTTAATTTCCTTTGTTTTAAACTCATTATCATACATTACCATTCCCCAAAACATAGGAAAATAAAATTTAAACCAAGGATAAAATTGAACCACAACATATATAATAAAAAGGAGATTACAGGGCGGCTTGAAGATATGAATTTTATTTTCTTGTGCCAAAAACAATATTTTACTCACTCGCTGTGCTCGTCTGAAAATATTGTTCCACTCGAAAAAAAAAAATTGATATCTTGGAAACCACTGTGTAATATCCTCTTTTAACATTACATTATGCAACTCATGTATGTCTGTTGTGCATTAAATAATTTTTCCTTGGTTCAAATTTTTTCCTTTGTCTTGGGGTGTGGTAATTAAATGAATTACAATGATCAGTTTTTCACCAAAGGAAAATAAAGTTGAACAAAGAATAAAATTGAATCAAACATAATTATCCACCAAGCAATATTTTTGTTATTTATTAAGGCTTGTAATCTTATGATAAAACATCTCATGTTTTTCTTGGACAAAGAGACAAAGTATTGGTGTTGCGCTTCATAACAGGATTGATTGATCTTATTCCAATATTAATTCCCAGACAAAAGATTATTGAACTTCTTGATTAAATTAAGTGTTTGATTTGCCAATCTGAGCTGCAGTGATTTTGCTAAGTCGGTTCCTCTGTTACTGGTTTTGTCCTGGGAGTGGTCAGTTTTGGGAAATTTTGTTGGTTCAACACAGAAAAGAAAACTGTTTTTCTTAGTTTGCAGTCTGCTTTTTGTACTGACCGATTATGATAGATGTATTGATTTTTCATATAATACTATGTTGACAACTTTCTTGCAGTTGGATTTATTGTTGAAAGATGAGAGAGAAAGAAGTGCGATCCTCAATGAAAAGCTACAAACTGCTGAAGCTGAGTTGTCAGAGAGACTGGAGTCTATAGAGGCACTTAAATTAGAAATGGCAAAACACAGAGATGTGGCCGATAAAAGTAAGTCCTTGCATGTTTCCATTACATTTTCAACATAGAAAATCTTTGGAAAATTATTCCTTTTTAATTCTGATTGCTCACTAAAGCATGGTTTCAGTAAGATCACTTCCATCACTAGTAACAAATTATTGCTGGAAAAAAGTCTAGTGATGTAGAAATCAGCGCACCTTAAAATAGAACTGAATTGAAGTATAGGATTGTTACAGTGCAGCTACTACAGGACTTAAGGTTGGATGTCAGTGACAAACACGGCAATGTAAGCCAAGACATCCTTGTTTGTAAATGACAAAGTCACAGCATCATTATTCAGCAATTAGTTTAGTTGTTGTGCTTATTATTTTAATGCTCACGGGGAGTTAAGGGAAATCTGCTCAAATTCTGCCTCCACGCTGTCAATACTCTATACATAGTCTAACATTGTCTAATTCACCATTTGCACTCCTCCATATACCCCTTGTTTGCCCCCCAAATCTTGCATAACCTTTGTTCCTCATTTCTCCTGGGTATTACAGCCATCCCAAGAGAAACTGAAGACAATGCTTATGCAAAACTTTGGGGGGCAAACAAGGTGCATTTTAGGACATGTGTAAGTGGTGAAATGATAAATTTTGCTCCCTTCGAAAATTTTGCTATCAAAATATTATTTAAACGTTTGCGCTTTGTGTTGTTCATTGGCTCACAAACTACTCTGTACTTTCTCAGAATGTATTGTTAATTTCTTGAAATCCAAATCCTATCAATACAAAAATGTACATGTAGTTGTCTGTTGGACATGTTTGGTCATGTAAAGAAGGAGACAACAAATGAAATAATTATTAGTGGGGGTAGTTTTGATGTAGGTTTGGAGAATGGATCTTATTCATCATACATTTTTGCAAACGTTTGCTTGGAAGTTCTTCAAGAATTATTGTTCATTAAAATACACCTGGAAATGAGTCTGATAACTTGCCCTTGCCTTTTTTTTTCCAGCCCCCTTTTTGGTTTATGGAAATCACTTCACTATGCTTCTTGAAAACTGTCCTTTCATTGTTTATTAGATTTGGATAAAGCCTTGCAAGCTGAACAGGCAAGGTTTACAGAAGAATTTGCCAAACTAGAAAAGCAGTTCAATGATGTTCGCTGTGAACACACCAAAACAGTTGTAACCCTTAGACAAGCAGAGAGGCAGGTTGAACGAGAGAGGGAAAAACATTCTGAACAACTGTCTCTACAGAGAAAGGAATATGAAATGAAATTAGAGAAAAGTCAGTTACAAGTGCGTCACTTGGAAAAAGAGAGAAACATGCTTATGGCCACAGTAAGACAGGAGGGCTTCAAAGTTCCAAGGCTTCGACCCAAGGAGTATTCAGGTGTGTCTCTTAAGTCCCTCACACATGATTATAAAAATACATAATTATGTAAAAACATAACAGTTACATTTCAGTCAGTTGGATGTATGATTGCTTTTAATGCTTTGAATGACAAAAATAATATTAACATTAATAACTTGAGAAAAATTATCATTTTGGAAGTCTACCAGTAATCATAATTTGGGACTTTTTTGAAACACATCAAGTAGAAACAAAAAGAATTATTGGCAGCAGTCAGGACAGGACTTGTACTTGGTGCCATCAGATTGCAAGGCTAGCCTATCTTATACTGTGCTGTACTTGCAACATGAATCAAATTAACTCATATTTTGTTGTAGAAGCAGAAAAGGATGATGAGAAAGAAAACAGACAAACTGATGTTCATGGGAAAAGGCCCATAAAGACCAGCAGAAGAAAAGGTAAACAACTTATTTCAGGAAAATCTGGTACAAGAACTACAACTTCTTCAGATCAAAATCAAGCAAGACAGTCATCTCAAGGTAGTGTTAGTGAAGAAATGAACCTCATGGAAATGACATCTATGCTGAAAGATTTACATTCACTATCTACAGCTCTTTTGACTGTGGACAAAGAAAATGGTGATGATTCTCAACAGTCATTGTAAACTATTGTCATGATGAAAACATCAAGTGGGAAAGAACAGAGAGGATGACAGGGATATTATCTTTTAACCAGATAATTGACCAGTGGCAGGTCTAGTTAAGGGGGTCTCTCCGCGCCTTTAAGCGAGACCAAAACTGAGGCCTGCAAGGTCATAGCACCATGATACCTTGTTTTCCTTCTCCCTCCTTTAGCATGTTTCAATCTGCAACTGACAATACTGAATTTCGCTGAACAGGTTCTCTCCTCCTATCGAAAAGAACAGATTAACAAGAAAAAAAAAAAGAATATGGGCAGTGGTCAATAAAAGGCCAATTTACCAAACCAAATGATAATAGTGCTTGCAGATACTGTAAACACTGTTTTCTTTGGTTGTGTTCTTTTAAAATAAACTTCACCATACTGGTATTTTTTGAAAATGTGTTGGGTAGCGTCAGAAAGGAAGGCTGCTTAATTACACTTTTTTCAGAAGAACCGACACTATCATGGTAGATACTGCATGCAGGGTTTTCATTAAGAATTCTAGTAGCGGGAGAAAGTTGTAACATTACAGGAGAATTTTTTGAAAGAGGCTCCATGTCTGATTAAAAAATAGTCATAGGCTACCAAACATTTGCGGGAGAATTCTGCGTAGTAAACAGAGAATTCTCCAATCTTGGGTGCCTAATGAACACCCTTTATTAGAAGACGCTGCTCATATGGAGGGAGTGATAATTAGTTGTTGACGCCAGACAAATTCCTTGTGATTTCTTAACTATTTACAACCCCCAAAAAGAAAAGAAAATAGACTCATTTCCACTTTAGGAAGGATCTTTACTTTATTTTTTTAACAAGCTACACTTCGTAACAGTGACGAAAAATGCATAAATAAATGTGCTTGGTCCATTTTTCTCTACAACATTTCTACTACATCATTTGCCATGAAAATAGAAAAGGCTGTATTCTGGCTGAATCAAACTTGCATCTATTTTTGCTTCAAAAGTTCCACTATTTTTTCTGCCATGGGGGTGGCAGAGGCTGGATTTTGACCAGTCACCACTCTATCTGATGCACAGACACAAGCCTCAAACATATTAGGTGCTTTTTCAAATTGTGCCCCATTTTCCTTTAGCTTGGTCTCCAACAGGAAAGGCATTGCTTCAACTAACTTGACAGCTTCCTCTTCTGCATTAGTAAAGCCTGTCACTTTTTTCCCTTTTATAAGGTAATCGCCATTTGATAACTTTGTATTTACAATCCCTGTTAGGAGAGAATTAGGGAACAAAACTTCAGTTTTACAGAAGGTTTCTATCTCGCTGCATGACAAAGACCGGCTTGCTGATTATTTGCAGCTCTAGCAAAAGGCCCTGTGACTCCTGATCTAAAATTAAATTCTCTGTTTGATTGATAAGCATGTAGGAGAAGAAAAAGAAACTAAATTTAACAAGGGTGGAAACATTATTACTAGTTACACATAGTTTTGGTAATAAAAACAAGAACGACATGTACATATCACAAAGTCCACCCTCTCTAATAAGCCCGCCCTTTTCAGGGAAGAAAGTTAATGAGCCCCCCCCCCCCCCCCTTCCCCTTCCCCTCAGTATTATTCACTGATAATGATAGACTGTATTAATCAATCATGACTGTCAGCAGTCTATTACAACTGTAAAACTTTCATGAGGACTGATCCAAGATGTTTTATTCACCAACTGGAAGTTTTTCATCCTCAGATGCACTACCTCCAACTTCCTGTACTTAAGCTTAAATTAGAACTGATACCATCTTCTTTGAGTAAGTGCCCCCCCCCCCCCCTCAAATGTGGTTGAAAATAAATAAGCTCCACAGGGGTCTTAATAGAGGATTTACAGTATCAAATCCCTTGGTTACACAGAAGTCACTTGGGGCTATATTCAGGCACCCTTTCAGTTATTTTGCCTTTCTCTTATTATCACATGATCTCTGAACTCAAAGAAGAGACATTCATTTGAGGGGAAGGTGGGGAGGACTACTCCCCATCCCCCCCTGTCTTTCCCATTCCACATGTTTAACCCATTCTTCAGAGTGTTGAGTGAAATTAGCCATGATAACTTTATCTTTGAATCTTGTCACCTACCAGCAGGTCCATGGCAAACTGCTGCGGCAATACCTCCTTTTTCATATATTGCTGCTATTGCCTTGTTAACATCATCATTGTTTGGAAGATCAAACATGGGTCCATGCCCTCCAACACAGAAGACAACATCATAGTCAGCAGCTTTGATGGATGTAATAGCATTGGTGTTGTCAACAAGGTTCATTGCCTCCTTATCAGCTAAGAATTCTTGGCAGATTGTATCATTCTTAAAAGCTTCAAGACTACTAGGATCCTAAGGATTAAAGAACAAGAACTGTGAGAATCTTTCCCCACCAGTTTTAAATACTGGGTGTTTTTTGTTTTGACTACAATCATGAGATACAGTCAAATGTTTTATTTAATATACAGTATGATAAAATGGAGACCAAATGCCCTGAGGAAAGCTGCCAGTTACCACTACAGTAATGCAAGACTGGCTACTCTGCAAGTCTTAAGATGTTGTCATAGTTGTGTCCATGCCTCTCTCTATTGGAATCCTGTTTAGAGACACTCAAGACATGTGTTTGCTGTTCTGCTTTACATGTTAGTAGGTCAAACTAAGTTTTGTTACGTTTCATTGAGTATTTCAAGCCTAACAGTTTCATCTACAGTGACTTAAAAGCTGTTTAACCTTTCCTAATATCAAGGTTTTAAAATAAGTTGAAGATGGCAGGCTTGAAGACTTGTAGCATAGGACCAGTTACTTCATCCTATGATTTTTTTTTTGAGAGTGGTTACGTCCCAGTCTTGTTTCACATCCATTCTTCTTGTTGGCAAGGACAGTCATTCCTCAGTGGACATATCTCAGGGTTTCCGTGACGCATGATGGGTCCCTAATTATCAGCATGATGCATGATTAGGACCAAATTAGCCACATGAGGGGTTGATTGGGTTTAGCAGGGTGGTGGATGATTTACTATTTCATAACACGTGACGAGTGATAGTGAATATCATTTGAAACTAGAAACACAGAAATTAAAAACAGATAGTCATGACATCATTGTCAGGTCCTTTTTCTCAGTCCTCAAGCTCGCCTAATCTCCTGTCAAAATCATACTATGACCTCTAAGGCCAAAAGGCATAATACTTACCAAAGGAGCCTTTCCTCCCTTAGGGCTGACAAATGTCATATTATACCCTGCCGTTTTAAACACATGATATGGATGTGCCAGTTCTGGGAGATACCATCCTGTCTTTTTGCCAGTGTTACCCATGTCTTCATGGCTAGTGAGGACCATCAACACAGCAACCATTTTTGCTTAAATTACTAGTCTGAAAGATCAGAGAAAAGTCATGTTGGACATTCTGGTAGATGAGTCTCAAAGACATGGGATTTCTACTGCTGGTACAGTCAAACTTGCATTACTATTAAGTGGTCACCCTTGGGAAGTGGCCAATTGAGTTTAATAATAGAGGTTTGGCAAACCCAAGAGTTAATCAACAATAAAAGATGGTGACAAAGTGAAAATTATATCCTCATAACATGACAAGTTGACCTCTTCTTGTGCATAAAGCAAGGTCGAGTAAAAGACCACTGAATGCCATGCTCAGTTTATCTATTGCACTTGTATCACGACAAAGTGGCCATTTAATAGACCAGGGCGGATCCAGGATTTTTTTTAGGAGGGGGTGCACTCGTCTCTTGCTCTACTTCAACACCTAAAAACCACATGGTTTTTTTTTTTGCAGAATACCAGTTGTATTAGAAAACTGCAGGTCATCTCAGGGGGGGAGGTGTGCACCCCCTGCCCCCTCCCCCTAGATCCGCCCCTGAAGACTATTAAAAATAACTCACTGGGATCATGGAAAAGGTGACTGCTACCCCTTAATAAAGGTCACCTGCTTAATGCAGGTCAGTTTTAAAGTCATTAAGGGAAATAATTTTCAGGACTTACGAAAATGACCACTTTCTAAAGGGTGAACACTTATTGCAGTTCCACGTAGTGCAGGTTTAAATGTATATAGTAAAGTAAGACACGTTGGAAAGAGTACTTCCTTAAAACCATGATGGTTTTTCAGTACTAAAATTGGTAACTGCAGCAGGATCTATGAAAACCGACAGGTTGGCAGGTCTGCATGAGACAAGGATGCTACATACAAATCTGCACTTGAACATTCTTTCCTAATAACCTAAACAGTATAAAATTTTTGAACCTGGTCTGTCTTATACATTGGTTTGGGCAGCTGTCAGATGATCAATATTATTTTAAGACCTTTTTTGCAATGGTGCCATTATGTAATCTGACCTTTCTGAAATCATAGACTATGTTTAGCTTGAACACATGGAAGTCATAGGACCAAATGCAGCCAATAGAATTGTATAACGGCAGTAAAACTACTAGCTAGGTCTTGCTCAGTAAAATGTCTAGTAAAACCACTGCATGCAAGCGATACTCAAGCTAAATTCTTCGTACTTATTTCACATAGCATTTTTACAGCAAGCAGTGCACGTTGCTCTTAGTTTTACATCAGTTTTCAGTTAGCTTCTACACCACTAAGATAATTCAATGCAATTTCAGTGGCATCAAAATACTCGGACCCCTTCTAGGGGCAGAGCCCCTGTGGTTCGATTCTTTCAAACCACCACCTCCCGTAAGTCTTGATCTTCACATTATGGCTGGTTGTTTTAATACAGGAAATATTATAATTTTCATGCTCTTGTTTCTCACTTTTGCATTGTGTTCTCATAAGTGTTAAAAATGGTTTAGTGTCTTTTGGTCTGACATAACTCAAGTTTTTGAGCTAGTGTAAGAAATATACTTTTGAGCTAGTTTGTCAACTTTAGGGATTGTCAGAAGATTGAATCCGTCGGGCGTATTTCATTGTAACACGCTCAGCAGGGTGTTTAGCGTGACATAAGATGCCCCCAGCAAGCAGGCCAGGGGAAATCAAATTATGAATAGTGCTTCCTAACAAAATAGGAGCTGTAGTGCATACGCTACTTTTTGACCGATTTGGAAGCACGGAACGGTCACTCGCTGACAACCTCGTTAAATTTGTAGAATTTAATTACATTCTACGTGCGATGCCCTAGGTCAAGTACAAATATTGAAAAATCTTCAACAGGCAGATTCCAATCAATAAAACTACCTTGGCCAAGAATTGTGTACATGCAGATTGTAGAATTATTTTTCGAATATTCTTGAGCGGTTTGAGTGGTCGACATACTGGGGATCGTGGATCTTCGTTTGCATTTCAGAGAAAAAATTTTTGCATAGTCATTCCAGGTTACGCAAACTTCACTTTGGATACGTTTAAAAATCCACCAAAAGTTAGAAATTTGCATGTATTAACTGATAAGTTACCATAAAAGGGTGTTACGTTTAAAATAACTTTGCAGAAAGTGATTCTGTGCGCGCCACTGCACTTGTCAGCTAGAAGGACCTCAAAGTCAAACAGCCTGCGAGCAAGCGTGGTTGGACTCGCAATATTTCATTAGGGTCAAAACGTTGCAAAAACATGTCTGAAATTGCTGCATTTAATACTACCGTATGACCCTTTCACCTTTGAAACCTAAAGAAAATTCTAGGCAACAAAAAGCAGTGCATTTACCTTTTATCCTTCCTAGCAAACACAGAACAGTTGAGTTAGTGTCAAGGAGTGTAGTGTGGCAGCGAGTGTGGCGTGACAAGAAGGGTAACGCAATGATTATTGGCACTGTTATCTGGATTGGACTTGGAAACTGAACAAACGGGAACGTTTTTTTTTCAAGAAAGAATACAACTGTTGAATTTGAAAAAAAAAGTAACCATTTATTTGTAATATTATTAATGGTAATGAGTCTTTGGTTGGGTATCCTGTCTGGCAATAATCAAAATTAAACAGTCTATAAGGACAAGGAAGTAACCCTAATCTGGGGTGAAAATTTAAATCCTGGCCAGTAAGTGTAGTAAATCGGCCTTTGAGCAATTGGAAGGCACCTGTTGTACAAAGAAAATCAGTGCCAGATTTAAAAAGAGTTGACAAAGAGATTTATTGCAGAGGAGTTGCCTTTATACATGACACACTGTTTTGTAAACAAAAGAGAAGATCATGCTATGACTAGTAAAATAATCAGGCACATTTGTCAACTGAAATATTAGTGTTTTTTTACTCGAAAACTAAAATTGGGTAAGAAACTTGGCCATAGAATGTTAAGTTTGAAGTCAGATCTTTGAACAACAAACACTAAATTTATACAGGTTGGAATGTCAGCATCAAAATAAGTAATCCAAATGACAAAATACCACGAATACTTTGATTGGAAGTAACTAAAAATATTTTATGTACTAAGCTAATTTTAAACACAGTCTTGAGTGAAGGCTTTAGAAAATGCCAGATGAAGGTACAATTCTTTGAAGAATTTTTTCTTAGCATGGAATATTCTCCATGATGCAGAAGTCTTCCTTCCTGGAAAGAGATAAAAATCTGATTAGAATACTATGAAGTCAAGTAATATGGTTTTACTTTTTACTTTAACCAGGGCTTTTATGACACATTACATTTTCTATGCAAAGGCTAAGCCACAGGTGGCCAGCTAAGATCCCCCTCCTGAGTCAGTCCTCAGCTATGTCCCTGTATCTTACCCTCATGTAGGTATTCAACACTGGATGGAAGCCTTTTTGCTGGACTGTCATAATTCAGCTTTACAGCAATGTCTTCATTCTGACCTTCAGTCAACTAAAATATGTCAAGAAGAACACACTTTATCTCTTGATTCTATTTATTTTCACTCAGGTGGCTAAACTTCAGAATACTCTGCCACTTGTTTGCACCTAGTTAAATAACAAGAGGGTAATTGTGTTAAGCTATGAGAGTGAATTGTGTTACAATAGAACCTCTATTCAGGGAACACCCTTGGGACCAAGGCAAGTGTCCCCTGAATGGAGGTTGGGATGGGGTTTGTTAATAATTAACCAACAAATAAAATATTTTCCTTTTATTTTGCCTTGGAAACTAGCCTGCTGCAGTCATTACTTCATGCAGCTTAGATAATGCATAAAAAAATATTGATTAACTTATCTCTGCGATGTTGCCGTGACATGCATCGATTTAAGTGAGACAGTTCATGTTTTGAATGCTATTGCCATTGTGACCAGTGAACACTAGAACTTATCAACAATTTTTGTGGTCAGTCACATTTTAAGGGCTATAAAAAGGTGTTCCCTGGTGGAGGTTAAACCCTGGTTTCAGGACCCAGAAAAAGTGTCCCTTTCCCCTAATTAGAGATGTCCCTCAACAGGGGTAACAAGTACAGAGATTATGTGAACGTTTTTCCAGGACAAAATTTTATGTCCCCCGAAAAAAGGTGTCCCAAAGGAGAAGTTCCATTGTATACGATGTTCTTCAAAGTATTACAACAAGTGATGGGAGTATTCTGAAGTGGCTCTGCACTGGCCTCCCCAGTTATGGTGGCAACACCAGATCAGCTTGTGCCAGTTACTGTGGGCTCACAATGGTACCTTCTCTAACCATGAAATGAGCGTTGATTGGTTCCTTCACAAGAACAGATGCAATTTTCCCTCCTTATAAACGGCAAAGAATTCTGTGAGCTCCATGATGTACAGCTGAATTGTGACAGTCACTGAGCTCCTTCATAAAAAAATACTGTTTTCACCAATCGAAAATAAAATTCATATCTTCATGCCGCTGTGTGATATCCTCTATTATAATTAATAACATTAAGTTCTGTCTCTTCGAAAAAGGAATACAAATTTGACAATGGAGCAATGCACGGGAAGTTAACAACCCCTAAATGATAAAGTAAAGAAGAGAAAGGTACATGCATGGCATGGTTTATGTTTACCCTTGCTTCAAATTTTATTTTCTGCTGTTAAAAGCTGTTTACCATCATAAATTTCCAACAAAATATTTTTGGAATGAAGACAGTTGACCCAAAAAAGCACATAAATATGTATTACTCCAATCCTCCATATGTTTTCTCACATTATTACATGGTCTCAGTTGGAATGTCTATTAAAATTTGAGTCTTCTTTCTAGATGTCATAGTTGCCCTAACTTTCACAATTCAGAACTCCATGGTAACAACCTAACATATGCATAGTGTGACCTAATCTACTTATATCATCAACCCTGCTTTACCGACACTGGGTATCTGTATACTGTGTATTTTTATCATGTGCTAATTGTAAGCATAGTGTCCTATTCAAATGATGAAAGATTTCTACAGGTTAATTTCATGATGAAATAGTGTGTTATGATTGCTTTTGATCATTCTGTTCATCCCTCACACTGTCATCATTTAATGAAGTTCTTTGCCTTCTATTATGCAAGTTTCACTTCCTTGCCTTTTTGCTTTCAGTCATTGCTCCTTTGTATCAATAAAACATAATTTTGTCCATAACATTTTTTTTCTGAGAGCCCACTTAATAAGGACACCTGGGTAATATGGGGATGTCCCCCTGTTGCCTGTATTAACCAGGTTCCACTGTACTGCTAAAAAGCCTACGAATCAGGGATAATGTAGTGATTAATAAATTTTAGTCAAAAGAAAGATGAAATCACTGTCATTGGACATTCTTATTTCGGTATTGGGGTAGTGATTCAGCTGAGAAATTGAGATTTTGGAAGGCTTGAGAATTTAACACAATGGATAACAAAGGGAGCTGTTTTATGGCAAACCTCCTTTACTGCTAAATCAATATAGTTCCTTAATCACTGACTGATAATTTTATCAAATTGATCAGAGTACATGTTACATTGTGCTCCAGACCAGAAATGATCCAGATGCTCATAAACCTTGCTTTTAACACTTGCATTGTTAGCAAGTGCACACAGATCACATGTCCAGTGATAATGACGAGAGAGATCATTTCCATGTAAACAACCCCCTTGCTTGTACTCTGTCTTCCAGCTAAAGTACTCATTATATGCAGTGTTGTTCTTATCCAGGTAGAGTAAATAGTCAGCAAGTGCTTTGACAGAAGGGAAATCCAATACATTGATAAAAGACCCTGGAATAGCAATTTTCTTGTAGTCAGCTCCCCCCATTACAATAGGAACAATACCATTTTCTAGGGGGGAGCCCCAGTACTTCTCTGTCACATAATCCAGGCACTCGGTGTTTTCAAAAGCAAGCTGAAACTTGTAAGATTGAAGCAGTTTGGTGCAATCCTCGGTACTGAAACCTCCACGACTACTACATCCATTACTACCACATCCACCGAAAATATCCACTTTTATGAATTGCTTTAGTTTATTGACGTAAGAGAACCGTTTCCCTCCACAGTTACTGACTGTCCACACAACCAACTTGTCTTTCCCAAGAGAATAATCTTTCGATGCTTGTGGTCTTTCATCATCGACCTCTAGAGAAGTATAGAAACCATAAGGATGATAAATATCGGAATCCCTTCGATAAGTCATGGTCCAGTTAAATAATCCGGCATATTGGCGCGTATCAGGGGTGTGGGCTGGGCTTTCAATGATATAAAAGACCCACGCTTGATTTGGAGACCGCTTGTTGTGCAGCTCGCGAAGAGAGTTTACGCTAGGCATATTTCGGGCATGAAATATAACTACATCGCTTGAATTAAAGTCTTCCTTTTTGTAACTAACCACACAGTTTTGGACGGCACAGGACTTGCCTTTAAAGTGAGTAAACTTTTGGTTGTCTTCCAAACCTTCCCACGGGTACGACCCAAAAAATCCAGTGTAAATTAGCACCACACGGGGGCGATAAGGTTTAATATTTGGACGCCCTACTCGCAGAGTAAACCTTGCAGTAATATGGTGAGAAATGGGAATGAGTAGCAAAATCATCATCAAACAAACACACGCAATAATCCAAATGGAGGACAAGTTTTTCCAAAACATTGCTAACTTCCTTGATTCTTCGACGCTATATCCAGTGTGTTCGATTGCAATCCAGCGCCGCTGTTACGTGTATTTTTCGGTATTGAAGACGAGTGTTGATTTAGTGTTGGTAGCCTACGTGTAGCCGCACCCTCCCCCCGACAAAGGAAAAACGAAGAACGTTTTTCCTTTGTCGAGGGGAGGGTGCGGCTACACGTAGCTGTTGCTATAAAAACTCATTCGCTATCGCTAAAATCCATTCAGTGTCGCTAAAAACTCATTCCCTGTTGCTAAAATCTATTAGCTGTCGCTGAAACTTATTCGCTATCGCTAAAATCCATTGTCGCTAAAACACATTCGCAATAGCTAAAATCCATTCGCTGTTCCTGAAACTCATTCGGCATCGCTAAAATCCATTCACTGTTGCTAAAACTTATTCGCGGCTCATACTAAAATCCATTCGCTATCGCTAAGACTCATTCGCTGGAAAAATAAAAATAACCCGTCTAGGCTTTCGTACAACCAAAGACGCTGCTTTATTCATGTTGATCAATGATTTTATATATAGTGATTTTAATGAAATTCATAAATCTTTTGTCCATCACTTTCCTTGCTTGCTGTGTTTCTTTTACTGAACAGTTCAGTTTTTCTTTCAGCAATTTAATCAAGCCGTAATTTTTTTTCTAAGACAGCTATTTTGTCACTTTATGACCTATATTCCTTCTACTCGTACTTCTCTACGAACTACAGGGGCACCCAATGGATCTGTTCCTCAAAATATTACCCTGCTAGCAGAGTCGCTTCGATCTTTCCTAGATAAGTCGGGAGCCTTCCTCTTTCCCGACTTATCTAGGAAAGATCGAAGCGACTCTGCTAGCAGGGTATCAAAATATCTTTTCTTCGGGCAAATTTTTGCTGGGCCGGGAGATTTGGAAAAAATGCTATGTCCCTGGAAGGAACTTGTTGCTGGGAAATAGTCAATTCAGAGTGTCTGAGGAGATTCAGAAAGGATGTCGCTATGTAGCTACTCCCTCTCAGTCTTACTGCCGAAAAAACTGCTCAAATGCCCCGTCCCGCGAGTACGTGTTCGCGTAAAAACCTCTCACCAAGAGAATGGATTTCACGTCGATTCCGGGCCTATTGCCAGCAATCCCGCAGGGGTTTATATAGGTACATAATCTTATAGGCTCGATTTCCACCGTCTCCCGGGTCCGGTCTTTGATCCTCCCCGAAGAGAGAGGAGGATGAGTGTGGGCTCATTTTCCCGAACAGCGGCTGGTAATCGAGCCTAATAATCTTAGTGCTTAACCAGGCCTGGTGCTTAACCTAGCCTCCCCGCAGACGTCCTTTGGGGTTCGTTTGTCACGCATTCATTTCTCCCCCACGGACCGTGGGGGAGAAATGAATGCGTGACAAACGAACCCCAAAGGACGTCTGCGGGGAGGCTATGCTTAACCCTAATCACTATTTTCAGGGCTTATCCTCTCTTGCCAGGGCTTAACCCTAGTCTTCACTCGGCTGTATTGGAGTGGCTTTTGGAATGCTTTGGAATTTTGAGTCTTCACTTTCCTCAAAAATATTTTATTTTTATTTTCTCTGAAAAAAATTGATTTTCTAGGAAAATGCCACTAAAATGCTCGAATAATGCTTAATGCTTTTGCCTCAATAAAATACTCGAAAACATGCATGCATCAGGCTTAAAAGCCTAAACTTGGCTCTACTTTGCGCAACATGTTACCGCAACTTGCAATTTCACGTAAGTTTGTTGCGCGACTAGTTGAGCGCGCGGGTGGTAATACAGCAACAACATAGGGCCGTTTATACCAGAGAAAATAAGCCGCGGCGTACATAAGACGCGAACACCCCGTATAAATGGTACAAAATCTACGTTCACGGATTATTCCACCCACGGCTAGCTCAAGCTGCGGCTTATCCTGGCCGAGGATTTTTGGGTTTGGCTTAACCGAGCCGCAGCTTACCGAAGACGAGAAAGTGCTCGTATAAACACAGGTAGCCCAAGCTCGAAATATGAGCATCGGCATTGTTTCGTAACATTGTTTCGTAACATTCAAAATATAAGGATTTGTATGGGGAAAAAAACCTATCTTTTCTGTAACCTACGAAAATGAAAGGATTTCAATAAAAAAACAGCTTACCTTACTTAAAATGTGTGTTTCGTCTCTCCTGTGTGGTTCACGGCTGAGAGACAGGGCTGCAATGGCGGGAAACGGGAAAAGGGACAGTACGAAACTACGACGGCGACGGCAACGGGAACGTAAAAAAAGCAATAGGTTTAATGAGCAAAACAACAACTCTGCACGTGCATCATGCATTTTTGTAAATTTCGTTGCCGTCTCTGCACAACTACGACTTGAAATGACAAAATTTTAAGTGTACTCGAGGACGGGAACGCCAAGGCGATGAATTCTACCATCTCTGTCTGACCACGGGCGGGGTCCTCTCTCTTAAGCTCCAACCTAAATTCCCTTCTTTTAAAGAACAGGACTACCTGGAATAATCGCGAAATAGTGTGAAAGGATGAGAAGTGTATTTTTCAGCGACGTTTTAATGGACGCCGTTGTTGGATCGTAAGGTCCATAAAATGGCCTGCTGCACGAGAGAGCCGGAAATTTCGTCTTAACTCTACCACTCGATTGATCGCTGACAAACTTTTCGTCGAGGTTTCCGCACAAATTTCGCAACAGCCCAGCACTTATGTTGACCGAAATGTTAATTTGAAACGAAAAAGACAGTAAAATATAGCAATTTTCCCGACCAAAGCCAATCGTTTCGCTTTTCTGCTGCGTACTAAGCGTGAACCATTTATACTAGTAGTTCGCGTCTTATGTAAGCCATAATCGTATAAATGGTTCCCTTCGCGTCTTACGTAAGCCGCAGCAATAGTAAGTCGCGGCTTATTTTCTCTTGTATAAACGGCTCTAATGTTGCGCGACAAGTTAAACGAAAATGTTGCCAGTATTACTTGACCTTTAGTATAAAGTTCCTCAAAAGATTTGTGGAAATGCATTTTCTTACTCAAACGTATAAACATTGACACTATTCCAATAAAAGTTTGCGTATTTTACAATGTATATCTTGGAAAACTTTCCTTGATCATGACGTGGCAGATACTATGTATGATCAGTAACTGTCAGGAGCCTATACTGGTGAAACAATCAATTTACCGTTTCTATAATTAATAACTGCTTGTTTCTTTTCCTATTTCGCATGATATATTATCCTACGAGCAGTGGTTTCTCCAGGCCGGTAGCGTCCGGCACGAAGAAACCACTGCTCGCAGGGTAACAGAACGAGAACTTGCTGAAAAAAAAAAAGAACATTTTGTCCATGGTTTAAAAAGACCCCAAGATTTTGTTTAAGCCTTCGACATTTTTCTAGATACGCACGTGCGTACAAGCAACTAAGCCTTGAAATCCGCTTCCCACAAAAAAAATAAAACAGTTAGAGTGCGTAACTTCCTATTATTTTTTGATCTGATGTTATAGGATAAAGTAGCCTGTTCTGTTCTGTTTTTAAAGTAGCCTGTTCCAGGCGTAACTTCCTATTATTTTTTGATCTGATGTTATAGGATAAAGTAGCCTGTTCCAGGCGTTCGGATAGTAGAGCGCGGGAGAAAAATTCACGAAGAAAAAAAAACGAGAGGAGACCAGAGGGGGAAAGGGGGAGAGAACTCTCGATCTCGCCCCCCCCTTCCCCCCCCTCCCCCGTTTTCGCTCCCCTATCTGAACGGCTGAAACAGGCTACCCTGGAACACGCTAAGGATAAAGTTTCACATCGCGCTGTCACGCAAACGATTTTAATAGCGATAACAATATACGATCGGCGGATCGCAAAACGAACGCAAAACAATGTTCCAAAGACGGTTGCTGAAGGTTTGGTCAGTGGTATGTTTAAGTTCATTTTTCCTATTCTTTGCCTTATTTTATTTTGCGGACCATCTAAGCATAAAGTTTTTTTCAAAATCTCAAGTCCTCAACTCAGTCATCTTTCAGTCAGAACTACACAACAATGGAGGCCAAAGAAATTCAACCTCGATGGAGTTTTCGAACACCCGACCGCATCCCTCTGTGATGAAACATTCCGCCGTCAAACGAGTAGGAAAAAAGAAATCGACAGCGACGCATTCTACAGACAGAAGAACTTCTCGTGGATCGAAATCAAACAGGAATCCAAACTTCAATCAAGTAAAAGAGAAGTCCACCAGAAGACGCTACCGAAAAACTTATCGTCCGGTACTGCGACCTACAAAATTACGCACTCGTTTTAATGTGAAATCCCAAAGTTACCGAAGCTTCAAACAAGAAAAACAAGCAGAAACAGCAACTATAACCTCTGTAAAGCCTACAATCATCAGCGCTCTCACAACGCTGCTGGACCCACAAAGGCCTGAAAGAACAGCCTTTTCAACCATTCAGACCCCTCTGAATCCTACTCAAAAAAGCACTTATTTTACATTGAAATCATCGAGCAACCCAAGCTTCATTGAAGAAGCAACAACGACCTCGAAGCGTCTAACAGACACTAGTACTCATCGGCTGACTTATTCGTCTTTCGAATCAACTAAGGCAAGCTTCACAGCAAGAACAAGCAGTGCGACCTCTTTGAATCCTACAGACATTAGCACACATTTTAAGATGAAATCACAAAATAACCTAAGCTTTATCCGAAAGCCAACAACGAACTCGAAGCATCTAAAAGATATCAGCAAGCATCGGCTGATTTCTACTCATTCAGAATCTTTGAAATCGCAAACTCCACTGAGCTCCACAGCAAGCTCAGCAAGGAATCCTACCTCTTTGGACACTGTAAGCAAAAACACTTATACTGATTTGAAATCAAATAACAATTATCCAAGCTTATCTGATCTACCAGGGAAAATAATTCCAACGACAGCAGCTACGGGCCCCCGTGTTGTATTAATTTACACGGCATTTTTTGGGTCCAACCCATGGAAAGGCTTGGAAAATTCGCAAAGTTGGACACATTTTAAAGGAAAACCTTGTCCCGTCCAAAACTGCGTTGTAAGTTACAAAACAGAAGAGTTTTCTTCAAGCAACGTGGTGATATTCCACGGTAGAGATATGCCACATGTAAATACGCTTCGCAAGCTACACAACAAAAGACCCCCTAATCAAGCCTGGGTCTATTTTATCCTCGAAAGCCCTGCCCACAGCCCTGATGCCAGGCAATATAGTGGATTATTTAACTGGACAATGACTTATCGTAGGGATTCGGATATTTATTTCCCATATGGATTCTTTAAACCTCTACAAGCTGACGATGAGAAGCCACAAGCATCTAGAGATTACTCTCTTGGGAAAGACAAGTTGGTTGTGTGGACAGTTAGTAACTGCGCAGGGAAACGGTTCTCTTACGTCAATAAACTAAAGCAGTTTGTACAGGTGGATATTTTTGGTGGATGTGGTAGGGGAAGTTGTGCTAGAAATTCAGGTGATTGCTCCAGGATTCTTCAATCCTACAAGTTTCAGCTTGCTTTTGAAAACACCGAGTGCCTGGATTATGTGACAGAGAAGTACTGGGGCTCCCCCCTAGAAAATGGTATTGTTCCTATTGTAATGGGGGGAGCTGACTACAAGAAAATTGCTATTCCAGGGTCCTATATCAATGTATTGGACTTCCCTTCTGTTAAAGCACTTGCTGACTATTTATTGTACCTGGACAAGAACAGCACTGCATATAATGAGTACTTTAGCTGGAAGAGAAAGTACAAGTTGGGTGGTGTTCTCCAGAATGGTTTAGATGGAAACTATCATTGGATGTGTGACCTCTGTGCACTTGCAAACAATGCAAGTGTTAGAAACAACGTTTATGAGCATCTGGAACAATTCTGGTCCAAGGAACAATGTAATTTGTTTTCTGAAGAATTTAATACAATTATTTCTCGCTAAGTGCAAATACACCTATCTGTTACATTGTACCCCTCATTATTATGCATTACAGTACTCCAAAAAGTGAGTCAAAAGGATAGTAGGATGAATCAATTACTTTTTGGCTTGATGAGATCAGATGGTAATACCCTTGACTGGAAGTTAATAATGTCATCCTTTATAACATTTTTGATAGAAGTTGTCAAATCTCTCTTGTAAGCTCTGGCTTTTGTACCAAGACCCAAAAAGGGTTTACTTACAAAAACATGCAGTAGTAACAGCAATTTTCCAATTGTGTATGCTCTTATAAACCAAAGAAATGACATCAAAATATTCAAAATGCACATCCAAAGTTTTGCAAGTTAAATAAACTGCCAAAGCGGTGAGTGTTCAAGTATCTCTGTAAACACTGCACAGTAAATGAACGTTTTTGTGATAATATTTTTGCCCAAACTTTTCAATTAAATTAATATTATAAAAATAATAAATTGATGAATAATCAATTAATCAACCATTCCACAGTAAAGGTCAATATAGAGGGGTCACTTGTCCACCCTTTTCCCGAACCAACATTTCTACAAAATGGTTGAAACTGCACTCCAGCCTCCCTCCAACTTACCTGTAACCTGGTGGAAGGCTATCATGGCAACATTCCACACTGCTTAAAAGGTTTTTTCAATGGTCAGGCCAGAGGCCGGGATTTCCCCTCAATGCATTCCCTGGCTACTTTCAAAGGAAGGAAAAGAAATTTCTAGCTGTTTGATTCCCCGTCTGCTTGTTGTATTTACCTGGCAACTTGAAATCTTAGTGACATCCCTGAATGGTTTTCAAGTCAGTCAAAAAGGGCTTGTCTTAACACAGGACTACTTCTATGAAGATCAATAAACTTCAAATTTCAACTGAAAAAACACTTAAGCCCTTGTGTGAAGACTACCTTTCCCCCAACCTAGAGCGTGCAATGGACTGCATCATGGCTTGGAACAGAAAGCACCAACTTTTGAAATATTTACCCTACCTTGGGTTTAAATTGAACAAAATCATGGGCAGGGCTGCATGATATTTCTCCTTCTAATTTTTCTCTGTGAAGCTCCTGGCAAAGATGAACCTGTGAGAAGAATTTACTTAAAGATGAGGTGCTCAAGTGAAAGATAGTGCAAAACTTCAATCAAACAAAGACGGTAGTATTAGGCTCGATTTCCAGCCATTTTAGGGATTCTAGTGTGTGCACAAATGATTATTAGCTAAAGAGATCAATAAAGTTTAACTACGGAAGTTCTTTGCATGATCAAAAATGTCATTAAACGCATTACATGTACATTTTGTTTAGACTGTTTTCCTACTCATATAACTGTGCTCACATTGTGGGTGGCTCCTTCTAAAATTTTCTGTTATTGGTAAAAGATTTAATGGAGCCAAAACCAATTGACCACTCCAGAAAATACCATAGCATACCATAGTGCTCTTTGTTTTTCACCCCAAATTTTGCATAAGCATTGTTTTCAGCTTCTCTTGGGGCCATTTTAACTCCCCAGAGAAACTGAAGACAATGCTTATGCAAAATTTTGGAGTGACAAACTGTTACAAAGAGCATTATGGTATCTTATGGTATTTCTGGAGTGGTCAATTGTGGAGTTGCACACATTCTACTGAAGAACAGTTACACCTTATAGACATTTTGAGCAACAACAATTTGCTGTTTGTATCCTTTGAATAGATATGAACAAAGACACAGAATAATCTCTCAAGTTACCTGTTCTCGTCTTGCTACAAATGCATTCAAATGCTCTGAGATGACCATGAAAAATTTCTGAAAGGAAAAAATCAATATTCATCAAGTCAGAACAATTGATTAAACATAAAGTGATTAGAAAATTTGAGTTCCTTTGGGATGACATCACTTTCAAGTACTATGCTATTAAATAAAACTGTGTAAAAATACTCCAGTACATCTTTCAGGGCAACTTTGTAAAACATTTAGGACTTCCAAATAGGGAGAACCCCCAAAATCCAGACTGCTTGATTGGAGCAAACTCCAGAATATTTTTCTCAGACTCAGATGTTTAAGTAGTCCAACGTCCTGAGCAACAGCCTCTCCTACTTCTAGCTACTTCTTTAATCAACTACTTGTCTGCCGAACACCAAATTTTATCATTTTCCTTCCAATAAAACACTAAAATACTTTATCAGGGTAGCCCCAGAGCAGTCATACAGGCTTAGCATTCCCCTTTTCACATGCATTTACTTTATCTAGGCATTTGGCTTGCCAGTCGGAAAACTCATTTTTAACACATACCAGCTGGATGGGTTGCTCCACTTTTTTCCCGAGTATGGGACAGCACTTTGTCACGCACAATTCACCTACCTTTAACCTACTCCAGAGGCATTTGAATAAAAAAGCATGACTTAAGTCATATGACCACAAAATGGGAGGATTTTAGAGTTTTATTCGCATGTAAGGAACTTTTTATTTTGTTGTGATGACCGTCATGAAGAATCACAAACTGAAGGTAATTATCTCTTTCTGTACAAACCTAACTTGGACGATCACCAATGGTTTGTCAAATTCCTGATACTTTATGTATTTGAGGGAAAAAACATAATTCAACCAAGTACAAAATACCTTAATATCACTGTTCATGTACTGTTGACATATCAAGTCTACTGGGATAAAATAGGGTACAGTATGCTTGCAGATCTGAAAAAGGGATGTAAAAAAGGATCTTTTAAACATAGAAGAAGCTCTGCAAGTATCCCTGATCAAATAATACTCACTAATTGATACTATATGCTCCAATAGAACATGTTTTTTTTTTTTCATCAGGGCTGTCACTAAGATTTCAGGTTTCCAGGTTCATTCAATAATAGTAGGTGGGTAATAATAATGAACAGCTGTGACACATGCAGGAATTACTTTTGGTTCTATTTTCCTTCATGCTTCCCATGAAAGTAACCAGGGGAAATCCCCTCCCCCTGGCCTTTGGTGACAACCCTGTTTCATTACCTGTCATTGTCACTATTGTTTCTTATTCAGTGCACATCGTAATTAGTAATTACTAATAATTTTACAGCTCAGCCAATCAGAAATTTGCAACCACTAGCAACTGCAGAAAATAAACAATAGGTGTCTCCTATAGCAGACATTCCTTTTCCTTTTCCTGAACCACCCCTTTTGACACCTACCACACTGGCTAGGACTTTGAGTAATAACCAGCAATATTAATATTATTTTATTGGCCCTTACTAGTTGTGATTTCAAGACAAACTATTTGTGTTTAATATTTTGCTTATCCCCTGATTAAAGGCCTAAATATATGTACAGGCAGAATCCACTCAATTTTTAAACCCTCACTATTCTGCCAGAATATTATAACAAGACATACAGTGCTGTGTTATTGACAACTCACCTTTAAACTGTTGTCCTTTAACTCTACTTCAATATAATATGGTTCATGATATCTTGCTATTGGTTGAAAAAAAAAAAAAGAATTACTTACAACTTGAATTTCAAGCGATCAAAATTGGTGATCTTCTGACTTGTACAACAAGAAAACCAAAATACAAATGTAAAAATAACAACTAAGGGGGTTGGAGGTAAATGGTAATTGTAAAGAAGTGGTCATTAAGGGGGAGCTTGAAAAAAGAATGAATGTATGAATATTATGATCTGTTTATCAGGACAAAAAGAGGCTGTTTGATAAAAAGGTGGCCTCTAGGTCGAGCATGAGGTCTTTTTATATCTGAAAAAAAAAAAACAGGACATTGGAAGTGTCCAGAGAAACAATGTATAGATAATTATGGAGCAAGAACACTAGAATTATTAGCAAATTGCTAAGAATATGCACCAACTTCATATTTCAACTTACAGTTAAAAAATGTTTCGCATCTAAAACAAGTCCTCTTGGCTTCCTGGGAAGCTATTGAGATGCCTGTAAGTCTGTAGGTGTCACACAGGTCAGTAAGCTGAAAGCAAAAAAGCATTACCTCAAAAAATATTTGAGTATAATGATTGTAAAGAATACTGAATATGTCACTCAAATAATTTTCTCTTGATGTATCATTGGCTAAAAGTCAAGTAGTTTAAATTTTCAGTCAGAGAATTCTGGCTAAATAATGGAAGCATCTTAAAGAGAAAGAATAGCTTAAAAATCAGGTAAACTAAAACCTTCAATAGTTATTTTAAATATTGTAAAATGAGATGTTCCTCGTACCTTATGTTTTTGTAACATTCTCACAGCTTCGATGATAGCCTATAAATATACATAGTATTGTCAACTGAAGGACACATGGTGTTTTAGTAGTGGTTATCAATAATGTATGCAACTTTGGATTTGGGGGTGATCTGAGTTCAAGCCTTGGCCATACATCTACCATTGCGATGTTTACTGTCGTACTCGAACCAAACAATTTTCCGTTTTTTATCAAGGACCTAAATTTTACAACACCTTTAACACCAACATCATCAACGCTTCCTCACCTTTTTCCTTTAAAAGAGCACTTAAGGCATTTATTTGTAATAATTATACTCCAACAGAAATCTTGCGAAAAAGCCTTTTAATATTCAACATTATTTGTAAACTTCCGTAATATTGATTAGTTTAATTTTCCACCTGATATTATTTTGTATCCGTCACTGTAATTTTTATGCCATCTTCGAAAAATTGTAATTGAGGAGGCCTAATTAACATAAGCTCTATAGTTTCCTTTAGGCCTCCTCGCCATTTCTTCCTACATTTTTTTTGGCATTTCTTTGTAATTATTGTAATTGTGTGGCAAATAAATAAATACAATACAATACACAAGATGGCTTATTAAGACAGGGTTTTCAATCAGGGCTAGGGCCCAGGGATTTCCCATGACTACTACAGGTATGATCCTTGGCTAAAGTAATAGCCATGAACATGCAATCTTGGTGACAGCCCTGCTAAGGTAACTGATATTTACAGCGCTTGAATAAAAAAAAAAACTACCCACATGTAGTACAAATTTCATCAGTACATTTATTAAAATTATTATTTATGTCACAGTGGCACCTAATTTTTGCAAATTTGATGAGCATTTCCAAAACAAAACATAAATTTTAGCTACCCCAAAATGATAGTCTTTCATCTACATCAAAATTTCTGAAATACTTTCAATAACATTTTCTTGTCAATATGATGTTATTTCTGTAGATTATAATATTTACTACCTTAACAAAGCACTGAGGTTTTTCCCTTAGTTATCTGTAAATATTGTCACCAGTACACATGAAACACTTTCTCACTTTCTCTACTATGGGTATAAGCCCTGGCTACTTTAAAAAAAGAGAAGAAAGAAAGAATTTTTGATTTGTTCAATTCCCCACCTACTAATAGCCATGAATATGCAATTTTGGTGACAGCCCAGCTAAGGGAACTGATATTTACAGCGCTTGAATAAAGCAATTTAAAAGAAACTATACCCACATGTAGTACAAATTTCTTCAGTACATTACAAAATTATTATTTATGTCACAGTGAGACCTAATTTTTACAATTTGATGAGCATTTGCAAAACAAAACACAAAATTTAGTTGCCTCAAAATGATAGTCTTTTATCCACATCAAAATTTCTGAAATACTTTCAATAACATTTTCCTGTCAATATGATGTTATTTCTGTAGATTATAATATTTACTACCTTAACAAAGCACTGAGGTTTTTCCCTTAGTTATCTGTAAATATTGTCACCAGTACACATGAAACACTTTCTCATTTACCATTCACAATCAGCTATATAGTACTTACCTTATTACTGGTGCCTGTGACAATGTCCTTCCTTGAACACTGATCTTAAACAAAGTTAAGCCAAGCACAAAAATAATCAATATAAAAAAACAGACGGAATAGCACTTTAAGGACAGTCATTGTTAGACAAATTGACACTGCTAAAAATGAATACAGGTGTGGATGAAAAATATAATGTAAGTTGCTCAGTAGCACTTACTACCTTTTGCCATTACAAGTTAACTGTTTCATGTTCAGTCAATAACATTTATAAGTAACCTCACAAAAAAGTTCTGTATAATGTTCAAGCACTGCAAAGCAAATAATTTGGCTTTTGAACACAAACCACCAGTCGACTAATTTGCTTCATGATTTAAATTTTTGAACAGTTCCATTTAAAACAACAATATTATATTCCATTACAACTGGGAACAAAAGTGGCATTTAATTTTGTTTAATGCACTTGTTACTGCATGTTTAATTGGAAAATAATTTGATTTGCCAGGATGCATTTTTAGTGCAAGTACTGCAAAACAAAATAATAATTTATATGTAGGGGACAAACGTCCGATTAAGTGAAATAATACTGAGCTTCAGAAAATCTGCCAAATAAACCTACCTTTGCTTTTTTTCAGATACTCTTGTAATATTTCATGGGGACCATTATTCAGCCTTTTGCAGAGTTTATTTCTTCTTTCTTTTAACTGATCAACTGCCAGGTTGAGAAATTCAAAAGACCAAAAATTATGAATAAAATTACAATAAATAATAGAATGCCCAGAACAAGTGGCTTCTAGATCTAAGTACTTAAAACTCCACTGCTTTTTTTGGAGGGATAGGAATTTGTTTTTCCAATAGTGTGAGGAGGCTAAAGCATTTTCAGAAGTAGTGAAAGCCCATCATTCATTCAAATTTAAGATTTGTGAAAGAAAAAAAATAATAAAAACGATAGCCAATGGTGAAACACAAAACACAGGTTTTGTCCAATGTATCTTTCCTTCAAGCTGATGACATGATTTAACATCAATCAAAAGTTGTTGCTCAACATACTGTGGGTGATGCAAATGTTGAATGAATAGAAACAAAAAGTTCAGTTAGTTTGACTATCGTTATTTCCTAATACCATCTCAAGAGATTCTAGAATTGAGTGTTAATGCTATGATGGACTCGAATGTGTGTTATAAGATTGTTCAGAACATCCCAACCAAAAGGCAGATTGATAATGATGACGATTTCCTAATGCATCAATCAATTTCAACTGCACCATCCATTTGCCCTCCTATTCTTATCTCCTTTGCAGGTGCTTGGCTGTTTAAGCATCCTTGTCGCCAAGAATTTGTCATCTGAGAAGAAAAACTATTTGTCATCTGAGAAGAAAAACTGCGGGCAGTTCACTGGGGGTGGGGTATGGAAGGAAATGACTGATACTTTGAAGCAACAACAGTCTGTCAGTCTTACTGAACGTTTTGTTTCTAATTATTCAAAAAGTAGGAATTGACTGATGCACAAGTTACAACTTGCTGAATGGAATGGAGTCCACCACTTTTCTCTTTACAACAATCAACAAGTTGAATGACCTTTTCCCAGCGTGGCTAATGGAACAAAGCTGAACCAAAAATCAGTCGAACTCAAGTGAACCCAGTCAGTCTGATTGTTGCTCAATTGTTTTGGTAATCGAACATAATCGAACTGGAACTTTTCAGCGAGTTCTATTAAAAGAAATTGTTAGTTCGTTTACCAAACTTGAACTAAACAAACTAAAGTGATTTGTTCGATTTTGCTCGGTAGAAAGACAAAAATGGTATAAAAATCAGTGAGTATTTAGTTTTAAAAAATTATTGAATTGGAAAGAATCCCCTCTTATTCAGTAAATTCCATCTGTTCGATTCCAGAATTGTTAGTTTCATGCAGGCTTTCATGTATTCTGCCCCCTCTGACATCTTGCCTAGTCTGTACTGGTGTTTGAAATTGGACACATAACTTAATTGTTTTGTTAACCACAGCATCTTGTTTGAAATGAGATGAAACTTGTTAATGTTAGCCTGTGTTGCAGCCTGCCCACACATCATCTATATCATTTAATGGTATAGTCCATCTGACATTCTTTACAGGAGGTTTAGAGTGTCTGCAATGCAGGCTAGTTTTATTAAGTACAATAGCCTGCGAGCAAGCTCTTGGGGCGCTCTGGCAGCAGGAAGGAAAAGCAAGGAGAGCTTGCAACTACATCTCTGGAATTTGAATTCCACCTCCAGTTTCCCAGTGGCTCCCCATCAACTGAGCTGTCAGATTTCCGCCAATGAGCATAAAGCAGTAAAGAGCACGCACGTAAACAAACATTGCAAAAAATGTGCCAAGGGTAATGACATCATTACTAATGTCATCTCTGCCAATAAGCATTTCGCATCAACTTTTTTGATGCAGATATTCAAATTCCAGAGACATAGCTGCAAGCTCTCCTTCCTCTTCCTGTCCCGCCGCCGAAGCACCCCGGAGAGCTTGCTTGCGGGCTGGAAGTATGATTGATTTTCGAACATTCTTTTATGTTCGATTGTGTTTGATTGGCAAAATTTTGGGGTGAGTTTGATTATGTTTGATTAGCGAACCCATCCAATAATTGAAGTCAATCAAACGATTGGAGTTCGATTACCAAATGTTCCATTGACTATGCATTTAACGTGTAGCTAGCCTTAATTGACCATTCAACTGAAAATAACCAATGCTAATATTAATAACAATTCACTGTTAAAATCATGGCATGCCAGAGACTGTAAGCTTAAGCTTATTTTAAAATTGTGTTTTTGCGTGTTAATCTTCGGCTTTGACCGTTGATGATAACTGACCTTTAGCTTGCAAATCATCAACCGCAGCTTTTTCCTGTTTAGCAACTTCAATTACAGCATTTCGTCTGGAACAAGTAATCAATTACAGCAGTAAAGCTTATTAATCATGCAAACATAAGAAAAAGCGATATTTGTGGGCAGCTCAAGTTCAAAATATATCTTAGTTATGAAAAATATTCACTATTCAGAACGTGTTTGAGCTCCTTTGTCATTTTCCTTTACATTTCGTACCTTTCAGCTTTCTCTTGGAGCCTTTGAAGTTCGTACAACGAGCCTTCAACTTCTCCAGGTTGCTTTGTTATGGTGGCCGCCATGTTGGACGGTTCGATTTGTTCCCAAGTTCGCGCGCTTTTTTAATTCGTTCCCAATGCGCACTCACTACTCCGCGAGTGTGGGAAGTTTCGGTTTCCCTGCTGTAAGGAATTGCTGTAAGGTGATTCCCTAGTAAAAGAACCTAACATAGATTGTAGATGAAACTTGGTACACTGACGTAACAAGTCAAGAAAATGATAAAAAGGTAATAAAAAGTGGGGGTCACCGTGCTCGTTTTGACGTCACAATGCTGACAAATACGGTTATTTTGGACCCTTTGACAAAAACCGCACGCAGCCCAAAACTAGACAAAAAGGAAAGATTTATTCAATGATGCATGTGGTATCGCACAGAATTTGACTTTAATGTATTGTTTATCCACTTACGTACCAGAAAAATGCCTTTTAATGCCCTTGTTTTTACTTTACGCTCCAAAGTAGAATTAAATTGGACACGCGCTATTCGACTCGTGATAGCTCAATCCGTACAATTTAGTAAAATTGCCAAAAAACTGAACATAGATTTGTACCAATTTTTTTCTCACCGAAAGGAAGCACTGTCCTTATTATGCACCTATCAAAGTAAACCCCGTGGGGGGGGGGGGGAGTGCGGGCAAGGGGTGGGGATTTGACAAATTTTAAATTTTTTTTATCAAATTCTTCAGGGCGGGAAACGAAAGGTCAATCAAAAGTGTCAAAAAAGCCCCCACCCCGGGGGAAAAATCTAAATAAACAATACTATATAAAACGAATAAAAGAACATTTCAAAAGTACGTTCTTACTACTTTTATTTAAGGTTAACGTAAGTTCCGTTAAATTACTTGCTGTAATAAAGCATTTTCTCTCTCCACTAGCATCTCTTATTTTGAACAACATAATCGCTCCAGGAAGATTGACCATGCTATTATATTAATGAAACGTAAAATGCTTTATAACATCTGCTCAACATGTAGGAACAGGTCGGATCAGTGACCCGTAAAAAATCCTCTGACCTTCATGGTAAAATTCGATTTCAATCGAGGTTTACAATCAGATGGGAACTTGAAGATAAAAACTTTCTCAAAATAGACATTATCTGTCTAGATGACAGTGTAAAGTATCGGATTATGGCGATTAAAACAAATGAAAACTTCATACTTCGGCTTTTTGGTGTCCCCAAATTAGTAAGGGATTCTTTTTTCCCTGGCTAGACGGCTTTGACACTTTAATAAAGTTTCTATCTATCTATACCTTTCTCCAACAGCGTGACTTTCAGAAAGCCTCGAGGGACGGACTTGGTAACCGCTTCTGATTTGATACCAGGCTTCTATCGGTCAAAGTCAAATGTCCCGTCCCCGGGGTCGCTTTTAAGGTCGCTTCACGATCAAAAGCCCGACATGGGGATAGTCTCAGGCATCAAATCCCCTCCCCTTGCCCGCACTCCCCCCCCCCCCCCCCACGGGATTTACATTGATAGGTGCATTAAAATCATGAAATAAAAAATGGGGGTCACCGTACTCGTTTTGAGAGAGGACTGGGGCGAGTTTCAAAATAGAATGTATGCGAAAGGGAGGGGGGGGGGGGAGAAAGAATTAAAAAAATCCGTTTTTATAGAATTTACATCGAGATATTACATTTAGGACACAATGTGATAAAGAGAGCGTTTAAATGGAAATCAAAGTGAATAAGCACAAATTAAACATCCACTATCGAGGTTCTCCGTGAGGAAATCGAACTCAGCAACACACGTACTGCTTACGTTACGCACATTCCCACCACACTGAGTCTCACCTCGGCAAGAAACAACCGCAAGCAAAAATTGCAATAGCTTTTCTCTTCGGTCAACTTCATTTTAATAATGTTAGTTCATATGCTCTTTTTTACGGAGGCCATCTTGTTATGCGCAGTGCAAAACCAGGGAATCACCTTAAATGAATAACTTTAATAGTTGCAACATAATACACTGGAGAAAAAATTCCTAGCTTTAGGCTCTACTAAGCCAGTCTAGTCCAGATCACTGGTTGCATCTATTCCCGGCCCTCTGTCACTCCCGCGCCTTCTGAGATCTAGACCAGAGCAGAGTCATGGGCTCCTGGTCTGGAGAAGAGCGCGTAGAACAGAGGTTTTCAGGCGAGTGACGGCAAGCGCTAGGCAGCGTGGATTTCCATGCAGACACTCGAGACGGAAGAGAGGAGAAAAATATTTAGTGTCCTGCCCCTCCCGCCGCACATTGCCAAGAGCGGAGGGGTGAAATCGCGTCTAGAACCAGGGTAGCTGCACGTCTCGGTCGCTCCCCTGAAAAGGCCTTTTTCCGTCACAAATTCAATCCATAGTAAACAAGGAAAGCTCAGATTTTTCTCTCCAGTGATGGAACAAAAAATTATGATGTTTCAAGCTTAATATTTTTGCAGTTTGGAAGTTGTGATGTTGCCACGTGAACCCTCTTTGTATACTAGTTACCGTAAATCCTCTATTAAGCCCCCCTTCTCAAATAAGCCCCCCTTTTCAGAGGAGGAAAGTTAATAAGCCCCCCAATCCTTATTCTTCACTAAAAAATTAACGATTAACGTGGACTGATCGGTTATGGTTTATTCAGGCTGGAAGTTCATATTGTTTTTGGTCTTCGGCCACATGATTCTCTCTTCAGGAGATTCACCGGAAAATTGTGTGAATATACCTGTTTCACTATAAAAAATTGCGATAAAACATTTCTTAAAATCATTTTAAGATTAAAAAATTGCTAAAAAACGACGACGTTTCGACGTTAGCTGAACGTCATTATCAAGTCAAAATAAGTTAGTGATTTTGACTTGATAATGACGTTCAGCTAACGTCGAAACGTCGTCGTTTTTTAGCAATTTTTTAATCTTAAAATGATTTTAAGAAATGTTTTATCGCAATTTTTTATAGTGAAATGCTTTTCAGAATATACCTGTGAACTTAATAAAGAGGTTTTCGTGTCATGGTTACGTATTACTTAATTGCCTCTGGCAATATTTGAAGCCAGCCACGTCTCATTCATAGTCGAGAGAATAAAACGCATTCTCATTTCACGGTGCTGGGGCCCGTTTCTCGAAAGTCCCGATAATTAACGGGCCCGGTAAGCTGTCTCCGTTTACATTAAAGATCGAGGTTTCAATAGCCTGTTCCAAGCGTTCAGATAGTGGAGAGCGGTGCGAAGTAAAGAAAGCGATGAAAAGTAGAGGGGGACTCAATAGTTTTGCATCTAACATGATAAAACCGTCAGTTAATGAAACTAAATGGCGTAGTTTGCTAGCCAGGACCCGCGCTCTTATTCTTTATATTTCGTTTTGAATATTTGACTTCGGGCCCGTAAAGTTACCGGGACTTTCGAGAAACGGGCCCCTGAGCACGAACAACATTTTGTTTTTCAACAAGCTTTTCCCGCCTTTTTACAATAGATAACGGCGTTGGGCGCGTGGTGAAAACTTGATCGCGACACGCGCGATGCTTGCGGTGACAAAAAATGAGGAGCTTATTTTATAAGGCCGTAAAAAGCGTGCCTCTATTAAGTGTGCATGATATTATTCTTAATTGATGTGGTAAAGCTGAAAACACAGTCAAAAAAAAACTACAACATTAATTTCACTTCTCTGACTATAAAGCATATGTCGGGTGCTTATGTGAAACTCCAGTGAGGATCATTGCCGTATGATCTTAGAAAAGACATCTCGCACTATATAAAAGTTAACAGTAAAACCCCAGCGCTCTTTGTCTGTATGTTCCTCCAGTGGCTGAGGAGTGATTTAGGCGAACCGCTCTGAGTCGATCCCTGCCGCACAAAGGTCATCGCGAATTGTTTTCAAAGACGTCAAGATATCGTAGACTTTTCCTTAAATCTACTCATTGATCTTCTCTGTGGTGAACCGGATTTGATCTTATCTTCTCAAACAGAGAAAATTCTACCAAGAGGTCATGTCACCACTTCACGAGTTGGTAGTTGTTCAGATTATTAGCATACCGCGTATGAGAAGAGTGTAAACTGCAGTTCTATCTGTTTCGTGTATCAATGTTTGTAAAGGGCCTCGAGAAAAAGAGTTCTGCGAGTGCAGACTTGAAGTTGGTCACCACTTCCGTCTTTAGCCTCACTGAAGATGTGTGAATTTTTTTCAGTCATTCCAAGTGTTTTTGCACGCTCTGATCGTCACCTTTTGGTCTCCCGACTTCTCTATACACGGCTCTCGTACTCGTTTGTGTTGTATCCAAGAGTCCGAACTGGTCCCAGAGCATTTTTTAAGCAGCTTGTAATTAGCAGCAATTAAATTCACATTCCGTTTATGACACGCGCCAAGCTCATTAAACGCTATTCAAGCATGGATGAACTAGACCATTATTGATCAAGGGTTTTTTTTACCAAGTACTTTATAGGCTACCACCAGTATACACCCGAGTCCTTGACCAGGTATAAAGACAGAACAAGCAGTCGATGGCAGACTTGAGGCTGTCACACAAGTGCGTCCACGCGATCTTCCAACAGGGGGGAAACAACCAAGCATGGAAAAAATGGAACGAACATGTTTAGTGTGCGCGACGGGTTTCTACCACCACAGAATGAAAGAATGGGTGTTAATAATGACCATTTAGTGCCTTGTCCACCTCATTCAACGGCTATTTCACTTCAGAAATACGATGTTTTTTATTCACACATCCCGTTGACACACAGTCACAAGTTGTTGCCATAGAATGTTTGAATTTTGTAACTGTTGTATGTTCTTTATGACTATTAATGTCAAGAATTGGCTCTGTTTATCTGAAGAGAAACAGAAAAGAAACACGCAAGAAAAAGTAATTAAAATGAACCCGTTCTTAAAAACGCCATTTGGAAAGATTGCCTTTGCCATGGGAAGAACTAAAGGATCAAAATCTATGAAATATTGATTATGGGCCTTGTCTGATTGATGCGGACGTTCATCATTATCTTATTTGTTAACGATACAATCCCTGGAAAGCCCTCTTTCCTGCCCTACGGCTTCGTGTTTTTGTCAATCTCCGGGAGCCTTAGAGCTTTTTCTACAAAATCACGTACTTCTTCCTCCGTTGTCAAGCCTTGGTAAAATTCGGCGTCTGACTCGAGCAAATCTTGTTGGACCTTGCGGCATCGTAACATACACATATAATGAAGAGAACGGTTCCTTCCTTGATATCTCTCCTTCTGGTACTTGTCCCTCTTTTGTCTTACGCTTTTCACTTCGCTTTTAGATGGAAAATCACCTCTACCAATTTTTTTCAGCAGTTCTAAGAAATAGCTCTCTTCTGGGAGATACAAATCTCTGAAGTCTGTTTTTCCCCAACAAACCCCATACTCCAGTGTTATAAACTTTAAAATTGTCTGAATCGTGTCAAAGTCGAAGCCCACAGCAACGATCGAGTCAAGGTTTCTGAACACGTGACCCAAGAAGCCCCAGCATTTGCTCATGACTGTGTTTCTATTCCCAGTCCACAGCTTGTCTTCTGGTGGAAGGGCGGGGTCCTGATACTTGTCTAGTAAGTTGAACCCGAGAACCAAGTGCGGGAGAAATTCATTCTCAAATGCATCAGTGAGAAAATCGATGGTTTCCAACAAGCAAGACTCTATAGAGGAGTCTTCCTTCTTACATGATTGAATGTGAAAGATAACCGCTGACTTGATCATGTAGGTCTTAGGGCTCTCAGGGATTCCTTTAAGTTCGCAATCGATGTAATCCTGGATGAACTTCAAGACCATGTAGCATTGGCGATGCAAGTGGTTGGTACTTACGAGCTCGCCTACCTCCTTCCTACAGTGGGAGATTTTCCAGCAAGTGTTATGCTCATGTTTACAGATTTTTGGTACGAGATAACAAAGGTGTTCCTGGGGAGACACTCCTTGCTTTGTGACTTCAATGGCTGGCAAAAAATCTACTAATATGAGAATGTCATTGTCGATCTTTGGCTTTTGTCGAGACTTTTCACAAGGATACTTCATCCCATCGACAACCTTTCTTTTCCACGAGAAGACCATTGACGATCCCCACTGTAATGGATGAAAGTTCCCACCCGTGGCAATGGCCAAAGTGCCCGTTTTAAGGTGAATTTGACATTCACTGCACTCCTCTGAATATTCGGAGGTTTCAGTTATATTTCCAAAAGTGTAGTCACCAGTTGGCAAAACACCTACATCACACTTTAAACATGAGCAAAGCTTTCCTACAGCTTTCATCAGTTCTGTTTTAAACATGAATGAAACCATGTTTGCATTTAGCCTTCCAACTGCCCCAACTTCATGGGATAAGTTTTGGTAGTTGTTAGGAAAAATGGCCGTTTCTTGTGTTATGTTCATGAATCCGTGACACGAGTTGTCTGCAGCAAAATCATTAGCGCCAGTTTTTTCTAAAACTGACAGAAAATCAAACTCCAAAACAGTTTTTTCATTGTCATCGGTAAAT
The DNA here is from genome assembly GCA_964035705.1 of Porites rus. Taxonomy (NCBI): domain Eukaryota; kingdom Metazoa; phylum Cnidaria; class Anthozoa; order Scleractinia; family Poritidae; genus Porites; species Porites rus. Next base: position 1,892,392 of record OZ038002.1, read on the forward strand.
TTCCAGATCCTAGTACCCTCAGCCATGCTACCACATCTCAAAACATCACTGGACTTAAGAAAAGGCATGCTCTCTTCGACATGGTTAAGGAGTTTAGTGATCAGTAGGGTTACTGCTTCACATATCTCTTTGACCTCTTCTGACTCCATGTCAACTTCAATGTCATCGACTAGTTCCTGGGTGAAACGTTTGTACATGACTGAAATATGCGAAAAGTAATCATTAGAAAACGGCATTCCTATATAACTGCTACCACTACTACTGTCTACTGCTTCTGCTGTTGCTGCTGCTGCTGCTAGCATCAATGTGGTCATGTCACGCAAGGTTTGTTCCTGTTTGACATTTGCAAGTTTGCTTCATTCTCTTATTGCTCTGGCCTACTCCCGTCTTTCCTTCCTCTTTCTAGCAATAAATTGCTTGACAGTCTTGTCAATGCAACCTGATGCAGACTTGGATTAATCAGTACATTTTTAACAGCGGATGTAAATACCAAACATGGTTGACCTCGACTGCAACAAGATTCGCTCAAAAACTTTGAGAATGAGCCAGACATAAATTGTTCTTATCCAGAAACACAAGTTATGCTTCATCTAAAGATGAAGGATTAATTTTGTCCATCAGCTCATCCCAGGTTGCCCTTCCCTTGTACACCCGACCGGGAGACGTCACAGAGCAATGTGTTACATATTTACATAGTCTATCGACCATAACCTAATCAAAACAAACGTAATGTCCATAAAAACACTCGAAATTCCTGCCGTTTCCCACTCATACGAAAACAACTCTAACACCAAACTTCATAATTCAATTTATACAGTGCCGTAGAATAATTCAGTCCTAAAAATGAAACATCAAGATACGATTTTCTACAACAAAATCCCGGAATTGTATTTTTAGCAAATATACTTCGCCATATTGGCCATATCTTCATTCAGTAAACCACTAGCGATATTTATCCATGATCTGGGCATGACCCAAAATGAATAGTTTAGTTTTGGAAGACTAAAGCGCCCTTCACACGGCAAACTAAAGTTGGCAAACTCAAGTTGGTGTGTGTGAACGGCACAAAAACAGTCGGCAAACACGTTGGCGACAAATAGAACCTGCCTCTATTCTCACCAACTTTTTCGTGTTGGCAAACTTGTATTTTACGTCACAGGTAGCCCAAGCTCACTATGAGAGCCCTGAACAACATCATCCTACTTAGCTAATTAATTATTCATACAGCAAGAAAATTATAAGACGTTGTATGGAGAAATGTTCTTTGCTCACTAAATTACCAAAATGTACATTGAATATCGCTTTGAAGCTTACCTTTAGCGTCTTCTTGTTTTCCTTTGTATTCTGACTGCATTTCAGACCTCCTAGGCACTGTTTAAGGTCTTTTTTGGAGCGACAGTTTTTCACCCAGATGACAGTAGAGAGAAGAGAAGAGAGAAGAGAAGAGAACTTCTCTTCTCTTCTCTCTACTGTCATCTGGGTGAAAAACAATTAATTAAAAAAAAATAATTAATTAGCTAAGTAGGATAATGTCGTTCAGGGCACTCATAGTGAGCTTGGGCTACCTGTGTTTACGTGTGAACGGTTTGCAAACGTGTGTTGGTGACTGTCAAACAATCAAAACACGCGCTCTGTTCACGTGATTTGCGTGACACTTCACAAAATGGCGGACGGACGTGAAGACGAACGTGCAACTTTTCAATTAATCGACGAAGTTCAGAATTGTCCAGATCTATTGGACGTTTCGTCTGCAGGGTATAATGACACAAAAATCAAGGAGAAGAAGCTCTTGGACGAACGTGTTGTACGCTACACGGGTCAGATTTCTACTGATATACGGTTTCGTCCAAACCTTTATAATATTTCAGCGCTTTCTGTTTCTTCTTTGGCGATAAACATACAACAGGACCAAGACACAAGCGGCAACTCTTCGTGAGTGCCACTGTACTACGTCGGCCATGTTGCAAATTTAGCGTGTGTTGTGATTTGACGCGAGTTTGACGTGCGAACGCACGAGTTTGCCAACTTTTCGAAGTTTGCCAACACGAGTTTGCAAACTTAAGTTTGCCATGTGAAGGCCGCTTAAAACTTTTACCCTTTACTTAGTGAGATACGGCATGGGAAAAATGTAAAGTCTTGAGATATGATACTCGTCTTGTTTGCTATCGCAATATCAGTGTATATCATGCTTAGGCTAAGATCGAGTCTTAGTATTTATCGGGCAATCTTGGTAATTACCTATATCTTCTAGTGCGGACAGTTAGTCTGCAGTCCAAAGAAAGAACTGTTGTTATTTGGCTTCAAGCTTC
>OZ038002.1:1899700-1942200 GCA_964035705.1 Porites rus
TGGTTTAGTAGTGGTTATTAATAATGTATACAACTTTGGATTTGGGGGTGATCTGAGTTCAAGCCTTGGCCATGGATACATGTACCATTGTGAAGTTTAAATACACAAGCTGGCATATTAAGACAGAGTTTTCAATCAGGGCTAGGGCCCAGTGATTTCCCATGACTACTACAGGTATGATCCTTGGCTAAAGTAATAGCCATGAACATGCAATCTTGGTGACAGCCCTGCTAAGGTAACTGATATTTACAGCGCTTGAATAAAAAAAAAAACTACCCACATGTAGTACAAATTTCATCAGTACATTTATTAAAATTATTATTTATGTCACAGTGGCACCTAATTTTTGCAATTTGATGAGCATTTCCAAAACAAAACATAAATTTTAGCTACCCCAAAATGATAGTCTTTCATCTACATCAAGATTTCTGAAATACTTTCAATAACATTTTCTTGTCAATATGATGTTACTTCTGTAGATTATAATATTTACTACCTTAGCAAAGCACTGAGGTTTTTCCCTTAGTTATCTGTAAATATTGTCACCTGTACACATGAAACACTTTCTCATTTACCATTCACAATCAGCTATATAGTACTTACCTTATTACTGGTGCCTGTGACAATATCCTTCCTTGAACACTGACCTTAAACAAAGTTAAGCCAAGCGCAAAAATAATCAATATAAAAAAAACAGAGGGAATAGCACTTTAAGGACAGTCATTGTTAGACAAATTGACACTGTTAAAAATGAATACAGGTGTGGATGAAAAAAATAATGTAAGTTGCTCAGTAGCACTTACTACCTTTTGCCATTACAAGTTAACTGTTTCATTTACAGTCAATAACATTTATAACTAACCTCACAAAAAAGTTCTGTATAATGTTCAAGCACTGCAAAGCAAATAATTTGGCTTTTGAACACAAACCACCAGTCGACTAATTTGCTTCATGATTTAAATTTTTGAACAGTTCCATTTAAAACAACAATATTATATTCCATTACAACTGGGAACAACAATGGCATTTAATTTTGTTTAATGCACTTGTTACTGCATGTTTAATTGGGAAATAATTTGATTTGCCAGGATGCATTTTTAGTGCAAGTACTGCAAAACAAAATAATAATTTATATGTAGGGGACAAACGTCCGATTAAGTGAAATAATACTGAGCTTCAGAAAATCTGCCAAATAAACCTACCTCTACTTTTTTTCAGATACTCTTGTAATATTTCATGGGGACCATTATTCAGCCTTTTGCGGAGTTTATTTCTTCTTTCTTTTAACTGATCAACTACCAGGTTGAGAAATTCAAAAGACCAAAAATTATGAATAAAATTACAATAAATAGTAGAATGCCCAGAACAAGTGGCTGCGAGATCTACCGGTAAGTACTTAAAACTCCACTGCTTTTTTTGGAGGGATAGAAATTTGCTTTTCCAATAGGGTGAGGAGGTAGGTGCTAAAGTACTTTAAGAAGCAGTGACAGTCATCATTCATTCAAATTTAAGATTTGTGAAAGAAAAAAAAATAATAAAAAAGATAGCCAAGATGGTGAAACACAAAACACAGGTTTTGTCCAACGTATCTTTCTGTCAAGCTGATGACATGATTTAACATCAATCAAAAGTTATTACTCAACAAACTGTGGGTGATGCAAATTGTGGAATGAGTAGAAACAAAAAGTTCAGTTAGTTTGACTATCATTATTTCCTAATACGATCTCAAGGAATTCTAGAATTGAGTGCAAATTTTAATGCTATGATGGACTTGAATGTGTGTAATAAGATTGTTCAGAGCATCCCAACCAAAAGGCAGATTGATAATGATGATGATTTCCCAACCCATAAATCAATTCCAACTGCACCATCCATTTGCCCTCCTATTTTTATCTCCTTTGCAGGTGCTTGGCTGTTTAAGCATCCTTGTGCCCAAGAATTTGTCATCTGAGAAGAAAAACTGCTGGCAGTTCCCCCGGGGGGGGGGGGGGGTATGGAAGGAAATGACTGATGTGCCTTGAAGCAACAACAGTCTGTCAGTCTTACTGGACGTTTTGTTTCTAGTTTCAATTACCAAATGTTCCATTGACTATGAATTTAACGTGTAGCTAGCCTTAATTGACCATTCCAATGCTAACATGCTAACATTAATAACAATTTACTGTTAAAATCATGGCATGCCAAAGGTTGGAGCTTATTTTAAAATTGTGTTTTTGCGTGTTTATCTTCGGCTTTGACCGTTGATGTTAACTGACCTTTAGCTTGCAAATCATCAACCTCAGCTTTTTCCTGTTTAGCAACTTCAATTACAGCATTTCGTCTGGAACAAGTAATCAATTACAGCAGTAAAGCTTAATTATGCAAAGATAAGAAAAACTCGCCAAAAAGCGATCATCGCTGATCATCATCTGATGAATTTGTGGGCGGATCAAGTTCAAAATATTTCTTAGTTATAAAAAATATTCACTATTCAGAACGCGTTTGAGCTCCCTTGTCGTTTTCTTTACATTTCTTACCTTTCAGCTTTCTCTTGGAGCCTTTGAAGTTCGTACAACGAGCCTTCAACTTCTGCATGTTGCTTTGTTACGGTGGTGGCCATGTTGGACGGTTCCATTTGTTCCCAAGTTCGCGCGCTTTTGAAATTCGTCCCCAGTGCGCACTCAGTACTCCGCGAGGGTGGGAAGTTTCGGGTCATCAGTGTGCTTTCGCAGTTTTAAATGAATAGCCTTAGGCTCTATTAAATCAGTCTAGTCCAGATCACTGGTTGCATCTTTTCCCGGCCCTCTTTCACTCCCGCACCTTCTGAGATCTAGACCAGAGCAGAGTGGCTCATGGTCTGGAGAAGAGTGCGTGGAACAGAGGTTTTCAGGCGAGTGACGACAAGCGCTAGGCAGCGTGGATTCGATGCAGACACTCGAGACGGAAGGGAGGAGAAAAATATTTAGCGTCGTGCCCCTCCCGCCACACATTGCCAAAATCAAGTCTAGAACCAGGGTAGCTGCACGTCTCGCTCGCTCGCCTGAAAACGCATTTTTTCGTCACAAATTCAATCCGTAGTAAACAAGGAAAGCTCGGTTTTTTTTCTCCAGTGATGGAACAAAAATTGATGATGTTTCAAGCTTAATATTTTTGCAGTTTGGAAGCTGTGATGTTGCCACAAACCCTCATGGTATACTAGTTAGTATACATCTCCCAAATATTCCCACCTCGCCTCCTTAATGATCGCTTGCCCCAACTAATCGCTGCTCACTTGACATCAAACAAAATAAGCCTTTCTAACAGAGGGACGGCCGTTTTAAAATCAATTTGCGATAACCAAGTTGCCAGAGGTCACTAAATTGCATAAAGCGTTCTTAAAGTAGGAGGGCTCTTTTAAGTATATTTCGGGAACGATATAAACCTATTGTCTTAAAACGACAATACACCCCAGTTGTAGTACTCATAAGACCCAGCCCAAGGCTGAAAATAATCATCGGAAAATGTCGTATTAAAATTTTCCCATGTTCGACGAAATCCTTATTGCAGTCAGACATGAAGACCGGAAAGATCAAATACTTAAGACTGCAGCCAATTTGTCGATTCGTGAAAGTTATTCAAAGTCAACATAATTTATGTCTGAAAAGTAGCCTGGAAACTTGAATAAGTTATGCGCTTGGCTTGGTGTACGTGAGCACCCCCTATCACATGCAAGGTGAAGACTTCAGAATCCAGAAAAGCTCTATATTACACAAATATACTACACTAATTTTGTTCTCGAAACACATAGATAAACCCATCAATAAATTGCTTCAGTTGGGTGGAAAATACTTTATTAAATACAAATTCATCTGTTAAAATAGCCTTTTACTTTATATATGAAAATGATTACAAATGTACGCATAATTATCATCTTTGCATTTAGTATTCCCAATCATCTGTTAGAAAAAGTGTCTGAAGAGGTTTCTTTAAATTGAGATATCTCGTTACTACTAAATTTCTATATTAACAAGAAAAATACTCCACCTGGTCGGTTTCCTCTATGAAAAACGTTTTCAAATTACTCACATGAATTTTCTAAGCAAGCCATCAGACTATTCTGTGCTTTGACTAGCTGCTCAATGCACCGTATTATTATTATTTGAGGCGTATAGAATACCTCACTCAGAAGCCTTTCGTATAACTATATTAGTAAACCAGGATATAACTGCATCTAAGAGCCTGGTGATAAGAAAATCAGGGGAAGAGGAATAGTGGAAAAGAATATCGGAAACCTTCGAGTTCGTATAATGGAATAATGAACACGCCATAACCCTTCTTCAACTCCGAAAAAAGCCTGAAGGCAAGGTTTGAACAGCCCTTGTCAAGAGTGGAAAAAATTATGCGTGGTTGTGGGCTGTCCAAATCTTGCACCACTGGCTTTCCGTTCCCGCTCTTGCAAGGTTGCCAATCTTTAGAGCCGAAAAAAAAAATGATGGCTTTTCCCTGACCTTAACACCATAAAAACTATTTCACTGGTCTTGCACTTCCCATTCTTAGCTTCTTTAGCAGACCTTACTACTGTCGATCTCTTCACGTTTTCACGAAGCTTGTTCGTCACTAACTACGGAATGTCATTCCGTCATGAAACCCTAAAAATAGATTCCCTGACTTTTCAGAAAACTTGAAGAATGAACTAAGTTTTTCTCTGACTGTTGCCTGGCAATCCTGGGCGGGAATCTGCGACAAGAGTAACCTCTAGAAACCTGAATCGCAGTTATCAGTCTGTAATCTCGCTAAGTAATGGCCCGCGTTAAGCTCCCATTCCTTACTGTCTCCTACACCTTACACCTAACCAGTAAAACTGTTTTTACAGATCTTTGGGTTTAAGCAAAAAAGCAGAGTTCTACTCCTTAAGAATAATTGTGAGTCACAAATGTGTTTGTTTGTAATACATTACTGATTTGCATAGTATTGAATACCCTTCTTTTGTAAATGACATAAATTTGCTATTTATAAACAACATCTCTTCTCAGTGAGGCTATATTTGAAATTTTACTCTTGATAATGGCATGTCCGCTGTTACTGTTAATAAATAAATGTCCTTTTCTACGCTATAACTAAACACGATTTTTTTTAGGATATGTTCAGTAAAAGTTCACTTCAATTTACCATTAACTAATAAGGTTGATAGTATTATTAAATCCTTGGATTTCTATGAGCACTGCAGAAATACTGAACGAACCTGTTTCCGGCCGATTTCTACCAAAAATGACGGCCTACGTTTTAACTGACTCAAAACAAAATATATCCAAATAAGAACGTGTGAGTTACATTCAAGCGATATTTATACTCACTTGCTTATGTTACGGTCAGTTTTATGAGTCAAAAAAAGGAATCAACTGAATTTCCAATTTCGCACCATCAATGTCGAGATTTATGCCAAGCAAGCCTTGCATGCATGTTGGTTGAGTTGCTTCGCTAAACTGCTGAGCCTTTCGTTTCGCAACTTCTTCAACGATATAGACTAATGTTATTATTCACAGATATTTCAAGTACAAAAAACGTTTATAAGTCCTGCAACAGTCTTTTATAGCGTTACGATGTATAGCACGAAGGATGTCGTGCTGTAAAGGTGGTGTCACCGGGTCGCAGCCGTGTTAGAAGATGATAAATTGGGCCGCTCACTCGCTGAATTACCAGACCACATGACTTGATTAACACAAAATGCGAGACGCCTTTATTCACACTACCTGCGGTCCCAGTAGACCGGTTTCTCTGCTCCATTAGTTTGGATTTTCACTACAGATCTATTAGCTGTGCTTTCTCCAGCCTTTTATTACTAAAGTACCACTTGGATTAAGTCTGAGGGCTCGCGACTAAAAGCCACGTCAATATTCAGCACCATTCCTCCGGCTCACTGCAAAAAAAGGAAAAAGGATTCAATTATTTATTATTCATTTCAAATATCAGCACTGCAGAGTGGCTCACCGATTCTTATCCGCTCTAACAAATTTAGAATGCCCACTTTATATCAACCCTACAATTATTGTAAAAACAAAGCACACATATCTACCTCAACTCAGAGCTCAGGTAAAACTGTAGCAAACGAGGAGGAAAAAGGTGCCCTCTTTCGAACGTGCTCGCCCAAATTGTAACCTTTTTTCTGCGCGCGGCTTGTCTTATCTTTCAGACTTACAGTCTGAATCAATTGTCTTCGCTAACCTCCATGGGCTCTAAGCTCGTCTAGTAAAGCCCGCTTTTCGACAATTTAGGAAAAGGAAATATAAAACTACAGATCCCCTTTCTTGTTTTTCCATGGGCCAATGTGACCTAATTTAATAACCAGTACATACTTTTGCGCAAGTGAGGTGTTGATCACGTGCAAAAGGGTGGGGTCGCGGTCTCTGAGCATACTCAGCAACTGGTTTAGATATATTCTGTTCTGCTCATGTTCCTCAAGTTTAGCCTCCATGTCTTTCACTGCTTCAGTCTGTAAGAAAATGGGAAGAACAACGTTTTTTCGGCGAAGCATTTCTTCAAAAAGCAGAATAACTATGCATAAAATGATAATAATGACGATGATGGTGATGATGATGATGATGACAATTAAAACTCCATTTGCGTAAACACAAAGACAATAGTTTTCATTGCGGCTCAAATGCATAATTTGGTCAAATGTCAGCTAAGTTAATTGCACAAAACACAGAATCGAATTATGGAAGGCATAAAAAATTTTTAAAAGTGCCGGTAGCCAAGCAGGAGGACGCGTGAAGAATGCAAAGCGAGGTAAAACAAATAGATGGCTTCGTGGGAGACCATGCAAGAAACCACTGGGAAACACAAACTACGAGAAGCCCCAAAATGGGGTGAAAAAACAACTGTTTTCCTTAGTCTGACTGGCTTACCAAAGTGTTAATCTTGTTTTCAGCCTCTTTTAACTTTTTGTCCTTCTGACGGGCAATGGTCTCGGCAGCGTTCACTTGCTTGCTCAAATACTGCGAAAAATTAATGTACAAGTACGGTCTTTCAGTTATTCTTGTAATAAAATAACAGTCTGCTAAACAAACATAACACTGCCGGGGTCAAAAAGTGTACCTGAAATCGAGTTTGGTTGTGAAATTGAAAAATGAACATTGTGGGCCGAGATAGGGTTTCCAACTCAACACAATGCAAAGTGATATCGGGCTTGGAACATTATTTTTCAAACTCAATTGCTGCGAGAAAAGTTCTAACTTTTTACGAAGATTGCACAGAAATAGCGTGACGGCGTAACCCCTTTCAGGGAGCACTCAGTCTTGTTGACTGCACTATCCGTTTAACAAAGCTATGCGAGGGAGATGCCCGATTGTTACGATTATTAAACGAACATTCTAACATCGACCGCTGCCGGCCGACTGTTACCATGGTTACTTACACTCTCCACATCTCTAAGTTCTTTATATTTCTGTTTAAAAGACTCATTCTCTTTCGCTTCTGCCGCCATCTTGACTAAAGCAGACTTCAATTCATTGATTTCTTTCGTCCTTTCCACAAGAAAGATGTTATCGAGTTTTAAGTCTTCCATCTCCTTGTCGCTGTTTTCTGCTTTGGTCTCATTCTCTTCGCGAGCTTCCAGTTCGGCTATTCTCTCCAGCAACTGTTTTTTCTCGGACTCGAACTCTTCAAGTTTTTTATCAAATTCATCAGCTTGCTCTTGACTACGAGTTTCCATATCTCGCATCTGCGCTGTCAACTTTATAATATTCTTTTTCATTTCTTCTGCGTCTTTGCACTGTGTTGCCAAAGCGTGATTTTCCTTTCTTAGCCTTTCGACTTCCTCCGCGCCAGCTGTTTGTGCTTCTCTTCCCTCGCGCTCAAATAAGATAATTTTCTCTCTTAACTCTTTCTTCTCTGCCTCGCTCTTGCCTAATTCCTGTCTTAGAATTTCACCCTCGTCAATCTTCTGACACAGTTCTCGATTAATTTCCTTCAACTTCTCGGCTTGAGCAACTCCGATTAACAGTTCTTCGTTCTTTTCTTGAACCTCTTTCAACTCTGAAGCCATCTCAAGTTGCTTGGTTTTAAATTCTTCATTTACAGCCTTTAGTTTCTCCAATTCTTTTTCTTGTGAATCAAGCGCATTGCTTCTTTCTTGTAAGGACTCCACAACTTTCTCCTTACTGTAAAGTTCGTTGTTTCGAGTGTAAAGCCGTTCGATTTCGCGATCCCGGAGAGTAATCTCAGAATCAAACTTTCCTTCAATCTCTTGCGCCTTTCTCTGAAGTTGTTTATTCTGCAAACGAAGCTCTTCAATCTCCCGCTCTTTCTCAGCAAGGACATCAACTTTATCATTCTGTTCGCTGTTAGTCCGTTCTTGTATCCTTAACTCCTCGTTTTCACGCCGCAGATTCTCAATCTCAATTTGAAGCTTACCAAGATCTTCACCTCGCCGTTTCAGCTTCTCGTTTTCCTGCAACAAGCTCTCAATTTGGAGCTCCTTCTCACGAAGCGTATCACTTCTTAACCGTAGATCGCGAAGTTGTTCTTCTTTTATCACTAGTTCTTGTTTGACAGTTTGCAGTTCCTTGGAAGCGATAGCTTCGGATTCTTCCTCGATCACGCTATCAAGACGAACCAATCCCTCCATCAAGTCTTCACTGGTTTCTTCGACGATTTCGTCCCTCTCGACTCCACCATGAGTCTCGAGCTCGTCCTCGCCTCCTCGCACCGAAGATGCTTCTGAGTGAACTGCTTGCTCTTGAGAAATATCTTCAGTAGCATCTGTCGTCCTTGAAAAAGGAAGCAAGAAAAATTATATTCACTATAAAACTGACAACTTTAAGGCACAGACGAGGTGTGCGATATCCCATCTAAACACAATATTCCCTTTGAAGATAAATTAATGTTAAGGAAACAAGAAGGAAAACATTCTCTTCTCCTCGACTGAGTTGACATGGGAACAATGGTCGTTTGGAACAATGCGTAGGTAGATTCTGGTTGATTGAATAACAAAAAACTCAATAAAATAAACAGAATAAAATAAAAAAGACAAGCAGGTTAGCATCGAAAGCCAGCTAGGAGAGTTGGTTATAGTTTTAAAACCCACGGCAGAATTAATTGAAACGAAGCCAATGAGAGACACTTTCTTTTCTGACCTTGAACACTGTTTGTAAGAGTATTACTAACCAGCCATCTAATGTGTCTTTGCTATCCTCATCCTTGACGTCTTCAGATGCTCTTCTACAAAGCCTGAACACGTGATCAGGAGCGCTCCAAGCCATTTGCAGTCTCAAGGGACACACGTGATCTGCGACCTCTTCTCTGTCATCTGTCACGTGTAAGAAGGTAGGAAAAATATAAGGATAAGACTATACAGCGGGGACACTAAACAATCATTATCAAAACTCATTGCGACGCTTCAGCGAAAGCGTTTTCATCTTCCATGATGTCAACTTCTTCTATTAGGCCTGAGACGAATCAAACTCTAATTTGGGTAGACCTAGAGTAAGTTAAGATCGTCTGTTGGGTCAGACGTCAAAATTAGAACGCGTAAATCCAATCAACTGAAACGGACCAAAACGCAATTTTAACAAACTTTCTTCCGAACGAGGCTAAATATACATCATCATACAAATTTTTAATTTATTAGCTTAGTTCGTCGCATTTGAAGATCGACGTTTGTACCAGAGACGATCTTCAGAAGTTCTATCCGCATGAAACAGACGGATGCTGATGGAACGTGTTGGACGATCCAAACTCATTCAGGCGAACTTACCTGAGCCTAGCCTGCGTAGCAGGCGCTTGGAAGCAGTGGGTAAAAGAGAGAACGGGCGCGCGCGAGGGAGACACACGAGTGTCTCCTTCTCGCGCTCCCGTTTTTTCTTGTGCCCACTACTTCCAAGCGCCTGCTACGCAGGCTAAACTGAGCCAGATGTCGAACTTTTCATGAATTTATAACTCATTAAGTTTGGTTTGTCTCATGAAAAGTTCGACAATTGGTCAAGGCCTTAGTTTTGGTCAGAACTTAAGTAGAAATGAACACCTCCTTCCCCACAAGAAAAATTACAACAAAAAACAAAAAAACACCGCAATGTTGACAACACTTAACCGCGTCAGGATGTCAGATGAAGTAAACACTGAAAACGTTGGTGGGGTTGAAATATATTCCATGAACCACTGCAGGGAGTCTCAAAAATTCTTACGATAATTGCAGGGACCAGAGAAGTGAACCCTTAATCAAGGAGTGTCCTAAACTACAGTTTTTATGCTAGCTGACTAAATGAAATCCTATGGACTGAAGTTTCTTCCGTAACACCTTTTGCTTTCTTTGTTTTTGTCTTTCTTTCTTTCTTTTTTTTTTCTTTTTACCGCGGCAGGATTAGTTCAGTTGGTAGAGCCGGGAAGGTCGCGGGTTCGATTCCCGGGCCGGACCAACACTCAAAGTGTTAAAATAACTGAGAAACGAAGGTACTCCCTTTGCCTTGCAAACGGCTCGACCTTCGCGTACCTCGCACGACAACGTAAAATGGCGGTCCCGTCTCCAGTAGAAAACGTAAAACTAGTGTCCTCAATAAGTACTTCCTTGCTAAATACCTTAACACTCAAATAAAGGGCTTTTTTCTTTGTTTTTCAAGGAAACAAATCCATGGCTTTACCTTCGTTCTCTTCGGAAACCTCCACCAAGTAGTATTCACTGACTTTACCAGGCAACTTAAACTTCTTGACTATGATACCCAGAGCTTCTGAACATGGAGTCTTTGGTGATAGGGGAATGGAACGATAGTCAAGATCATCTTCATACCCTTCCAGTTCAAACAGCATCTGTGAGGAAATCGCAGACCAAAGTAAAAAATCTGGTAAAAATAGCGCGCAATATGAACTCATAATTGATAAAGAACGCTGTATTTGGCCACGTTTACATAAACTGTTATTTTGCTTATCTCTCTTGGTTAGTCTCCTAAAGAGACGAATACAATTTTGATGAAGTTCTAGAGGTAGCATCACAGGCGTCCCAAGCTCACGTACGTTACGAGAGTAAAATGTAATTTACATTCCGTGACACACAAATGACGACCGAGTCGGTATCGCGTTACAAGCGCTCGTTGAGACGTTGTATGAGAAATAATGTACTGAGGTCTACACGAACGATAAATATCGTGATATTTTACATACAATAAAGAAGATTTATCTTTGATGTATCTAAGTGTGAATTCCTCGATTTAGTCGAATTTTGGCTCTACTGCGTTACCCCTGTAACTCCATTCATAAGACAAACGAATTTCACCCTCGCAACGTAAGCTTAGGACGCCCGTGGTAGTATCAAATCTACCCTCGCAAGGATTATTCACAGATTTTCTGTCGCACTTACCTTGATGACTCCGTCGCTTGTACACCGCAATTCAAAGCGATGCTTATCAGGATCAGACCAGCTGCACTGAAGCAACAGAGGGCAGTCCGTGTCTGACAGATCGCTATAAGAACCTGAGGAAGATACAACATTCCTCATGTGGTAAGATGATGGTCAAGCAGAGTATTTGGCATCCTCGGAGTCGACCCAGCGGTAGTCAGTTGGGTCGGGAAAAACGGCGCGACGAAATTCTTCAAGCACGGGCCAAAAAGCTTGAAAACTTTCCTCGCGCCTTTTCCGGTTCCGACTCTGCAACTGACTGCCCCCGGGTCGATTCCGAGGATGAGTATTTTGTGGCTCATTTACCATGCGTGGATGATGCAAATGAGGGCAAAATACTAGCCGCACATCAAGTTTTACTGGATGCCTCTATAGTATGAGTTCAATTCGTTTGATAGACCACTGAAGAAGCTACTTTTCACACGATATAAACACAAAACTTCTCACTTTGACCATACAAAAGCTTGATCACGGAATAAATTCATCCTTATGTGACGTCAGCTGAGCTTTGATTTTGGCGCTTTATTTACTTATTTTATAGAGAGAAGTATGACGTCACCTTACCATACAGAAGTTTGCTTTTTCGAAGTTCATTCTGGTAGCAAAATTTCTGCATCTCAACAATCTTTCTTGATATTTGCATTGTCGAACGATGGAAGAAAAGTATGGTCTACCGTTTTGTTCCATCATGCACACGAAAGTCATACACGTTCATTTTTACATTTTGTTCAGACTGTGTTTTTCTACACCTTGGCCTTGTCGGGAACTGTGCTCATATCGTGGGTGGCTCCTCCTAAAATGTTCTACAATTGGTATAGGATTTAATGGACCCGAAACCAAACGTGGAATTGCACACATTTTAGGCATTCTACTGATGAACAGTTACGACATAGGGATATTTCAAGCAACAACAGTTTGCTGTCTGTCCCCTTAAAACTGTAAATTTAAAGGCGTCGCCTGTGAAACACCCCATTATCCTTGATCTAAGCTTCAAGAGAAGCCAGTAAGAAGCGCAACAGATAACAAACAGCACAGAAAAAAGTATAAACACAGAAAGACTAACCTCCTTTTCCTAGACTTTTTTCAGAGATGTAAAACCGTCGTGGATCGTCCACTACTGCATATTTTCCTAAAACAAGTTTGACGACCTCAGCACAGGTGGTAGTCATGTTAATCATGAAGCTACAGTAATTCATTTCTTCAGACAGTGCAGTGGGCCATATCCGTACCAGACCCTGTGGTCCAGCTTGCAGTAGGTATTGCATGGTAGGGTTGAGCTTTTTTGATGGTGATGACGATGATGATGTATGGTGATGCTGGAACAGTTTTGTAAGTTTTGATGAGCCGGAACCGATAGAAAGGCTCTCCAGCAGTTTAGAGACACTGTGGTAAGTAAATGCAACAAGTAACTTCAGAATTATAGGCTGGCGGTGAATGAATAATAATAGAGAGCTTATGCATTAGCAACTACGACGAACACGGCAGTGAAAGCGTCCTTACAAAATTGAACTTGCGTTCTCTTTCAGCCTCGCTCAGTTTGTAAAATATGAGGGAATTTTCTCGGAAGTTGAATTCTCAAGGACTGTGTTCAACTTCAAAAGGAAAGGGGAAATTTTTGTGGTCGTGTGTTCACGCCCTTCATAAAACGTGGCATTGGGTAGTCTCACGTCTTAGTCGAGCAGCAGACGCGACCCACGGGTACAGCTGTTTTATTTTGCTCGTAAGACCTTTTGCTTTTTTTTGTTTTTTTTTTTGGTTGTTTTTGAGGCACAAGGTGTATTATGAGCAATTCGAAAGCTGTGCATTTGTTTTTCAAAATTCACAAATTTGGAATTTTTGTCTATATTTTTTATTTTCGCCACCACTTCTGGAGATAAACAGTTTCATACCCCTTGTGTTTCTTATGCTGCTTTTCACTTTTAGGTTCTTTTTCTCCCAACTTGTCCTTATCTTTAGAGGATTTTCTTTGTTTCTTTCCTTTTTTTCCCTTGTCCTTTGTATCATGGACCTAAATCAAGAACCATCACTGAGTTATATATATATATATATATATACAAAATAGTTTGGGTGATTGGTAATACAAAAGTCATGACTCTACAAGCACCGTGGGAAAAGAAACTCCCCACGGCACAGGGTATTTACCCCGCGGTACTTTACCCGGGTATTTACCCGCTCAAGTTTGTTTACCGTACAGGTCGCCAGGTGCAAAGAGTCTTTTACGCGGGAATTTCATAGACAGTTCACTGGATGTTTTTAATCATGGCAATTAGAAAAGCGAGATAGTGGTTGTGGCAGTCGCTTCCTCTGAAATTTTTCATGTGTCCAAGTCTATGTGCCGGGCGAAATTTACCTTGAGAAGAAGCGATAGGATCGATTTCCGCAGCTCTCCCTCCCAAACAGCGGCTCGGCAATCGATCCAAAGAGAAGCGGTCACACCGCAGTTAAGGACCTTTTCCCACAAGAGACAGGCTCAGTGAAGCCGCAACTAATATCACAAATTTTCTTTTGGAGACTACAACAACAGAGGCATTCATACTTACATTATAGTCCCTGGGCATAGTATCTGACTGTGACCACGAGGGAGGAGGGGGTGGAGGAGGCATGTCCGAATGATGATCATGGCTACCGCCAGACATGCTGCTGGATATTGATCCTGTTTCTGACGCCATCTGATATCCTGTTTCACTGTCACGCGGTGAAGATGATCCAGTGGATGAACCGATACCAAGCTCGGCTTGAAAAGCTGGTGATCGTAGAGCATTGAGGACAGCCATAATTTTCATCCTCTCCTGTTCCGATGCCGACTGCAGAGCACCTGTGGAAGTTATCAAGCATTATGTCAACACAGGTAACTGAAGATAATGATCATTTTTACTTGTGTTTGATACCGCCTAATCATCTACTACTGCAGGGCTCCCTATTTTTCCCAGTCCAAAAAAATCTGAAACGGGTTCTACTATAATGACGTTATTAAAAGTTCCAACTGGAACAACAAGCTGAAACATGTTTCAACATCTTGAAACAGGTTCAACATGCTAAGTCCTAAATTGGTTTTTTGTTAAAAATGTTTCTATATTGACGGTATTAAAAAATCCAACTGAAACGGGTTCAACATGCTGAAACATGTTTCAACACTGTAAGTCCTGAATTGGCCTTTTGTTAAAAATGTTTCTATATTGACGTTACTAAAAGGTCCAAAAGTTTTTTTGAAGTTATCAAAAGTTCCTGTCATCCAGCTCGTTACACGCCACGATGAAGTGCTAAGCAACTCTTGCTTTCTTATAAGTTATCTGGCTTAATTGGCTACATCTCTCATTCACGACAAGAAGTTGATTGTAAAACAGGAGATACTACTTCGTGATTCGACCATGAAGCGGCAAAAATCTTCGCCAAAGACTCTGCTCACCTGGCACCACGTTATCATCTTCGCCGGGAAGAGAAAGTTTTTCTCTGCTAGAGTTAAACAGACTTTCAATTCAATTTCAAGTTATCAACTACAGCAATTGTTGATGGTTAGCGGAGATGCTGAATGCAACCCTGGGCATGATAAAGTTAAAGGACAACGAGTAGTTTGCTCGAGTTGCTCTAGAACGATCACTAGCAGCCATTTTTAATTTTCCCAGCAAAATAAAAATAGATGTAAGAAATTTCGTTATCTAGTGATAAACGATTTTCCCTAAAAGCTTCAAAACATGACAGCATCATTACTACTTCACACAGTAAACATGATATATTACCTTGTATTTCCATTTCAAACATGTCCTCTTCTTCAGGATGAAAACGACGATAAATCTCAGACAAGATAACTTCACGTTCATCAGGAGAGTCAATCCCAATTTCCTCTGCAAAGAGGAAGAGAAAGTAACATAAACTATTGTTACATGAATAAATGGGTATCAGGCGCATGTGCAGCAGTTTCTCTAAAGGTGTAGTTCGTTAGCTAATGCCAAGTATAAACTACAGAATTAGTTTTACTATAAAATATACAAAATCCGGAGCAAGAGCCGCGATCCTGTCACAATAAAAAGACAACCCATCGACAAACTCTCTGAGCTATGATGGAAAAGCACTAAATCACAAAAAGTCAATCCACCAAACTGGTCATCTTCTTTGCAAATAACTGTAAATGATGGTACAGTAAGACACAAGGTAACCGACTCACCAAGTAACTGGAAATTGATATTCTTGAGCATCTTTCCATCAACGTGATTCTCTGAATGTAAGAAAAAGAAAAAAAAGTAATTTATCACAAATGAAACTCTTATTGATGTTATAGTAGAATACTTAGTTATCAAGCCTGTCAATTATTCAACCAAAACTGCAGAAATCCCTTCCACCATCAAACACTGCACGTTTTTGTCAGTTTTCTTGATGGATACTATGCTGATTTTTTGACAAAAATAAAAATATTAGTAATAGCTAACGATAAGCTTTCCTCAAACAAATTATGAGCAGTTAAAAATAATTATTATTATGATCTGTAAGCTCTGCTCTAGCACAAGCAAATAGAAAATAACTTTATTTTGACAGTAAACCAATGTTTGAGTCACTTTGTTTTTTGTAGAATTAGTTTCAGGCTAGTGGACCTTACCAGCATATGAGAAGGGACATCACTAGAATCCTGTTTTGCTTATGGATTGACTGGATTTATTGGTGAGCCAGTGAGCTTATGACCAGGATTATAAAGTTATTTTTTTCTGATCCTTCACCCACTCAACAGTGCATGCAGGTCATTGTCTCCAAGACTGTACCTTTGAACTGTGCTGTAAAATGTCCCAGTCCAATAAAATCCAGCCAGTCTACACAATCCTCTTCTGTCCACACATCCAAAGCCAGGTTGTGAAACCTCTTCTCATCTCTTGGCTAAAAATTTGATAAAATACAAACATGCCAAATAATAAACTACATACAGTCTGCTGTATGAAGCCCTTGGAAGCAGTTACACAATAGGGAACACTCAGGCATTGAAGTGGTTGTTTATTGAGGTGGTCCCTCATTAGAAGGGATTAAATCAGGGGACATCACAGACCTTGTCAAGTCACACCCAACCCTACATGTACACTTAAGCTCTTAAAATCCCAATATCAGCAAGCATATTCTCTGCACTGTTCTCTGAACACTTCCTATGTGGTGCTGATTAGAGGAATTTGTTTCTAATCTGAGATCAGACCAAATGCTAGCATGCAAAATGAAAATACATGTTCACCGTAGAACTCGATTTAATGTCAATTTGGTATAACAGGCACTATGTGGGGGCACTCTGCCGGATTTTGCGGGTAACAGCGCAAGAAACACAAGGTAAAGGAAAAGAGAAAAATATCACCTGTACATAGGTTATTGTTCTGTCTATTCTGCCCACAAATCTGCCTCCAAAGAATGACCAATCAAAAGGTGTTAAAATTATCGGCAAATATGTTCGCCACTAACGCTGCCAAATGTGTTTACATAACAAAGAATTCCATCAATCAAAGTGAGCAGTCACACCGATATTGTGATTACGATCTTTTGCTTACATCTTTCAGGACCAGTACCATGGACCATGAAGTGAGCAGGAGAAACAAACTACAAGAATGTGCTGTGTGCTCTTGCTAACTCCATACTAGACATAGAGACTAATGTGTGAAGTGGTGTACACACATGAAATGCACAAAATTTACAGAGAAAAAGAAATTGCTTAACATGTCTCACTAAGCATTGAGTGCAGATTTACCCACTTTCACTTTGTTAAAAAAAGAATACGCCATTCTTGTTTTCTGCTTTGCAATATGAGGTGAAAGATGCCGCAAATTTCCATTGATTTTAACAGCTTGCATCACAAGCATCAATTAACACGTACTGTGTGATACAAATCGGCTAAGAGAAAGTTAAGTTCACCAAATCAACATTTGAAAGAAACAGAGCAATGGCCTGTCTACAAGCATCATTTTACATTTTTCCCTTCCTCCCTCTGAAGTGTTTTGCACTAAGCCATTTCTATGGGACTAAATTAAAAGACTGCTTTCATTAATGCTTAATCGTAATGTAAAACTCCCTCTTACAGAAAAGACCCAGATACATACATGTATATTAAAGTTACATGCAACTCAGAGTTAAACAACCCCAAAACGTGTTGGCCAGAACCTCTTTAGAACCTCTAATTTAAAAGGTTCTTGTTGACCGGAAGATCTATTGTTTCAGAGTTGGGGTTCATTGTTAGTTTTTTTTGGGTTAGGGCTATCTATTGTTTTCTAAACCAATCCTGTGAGCCGTTCTTAGAGCGTCCAGCCCACAGGGTTGTCAGAAAGTTTTGAAGTAGACGGCTGAGTTGTCAAATTAAGCGGCCAGTCCAGGGGTATTTTCTTTAAAAAGCGTCGTCTGCAAAGAAATGCCAAGCAGAGTAGCTGGCTGATACTAACCAAGTAGGCAGCACTTTTCGCCAGAAGCCGGCTACTTTTGACAACTGTGACCCCACCCCCCAAAACAGGTTGCAATAGGCATACCAGTACAGTCGACTCCCGATAGCTTGAACCCTCAATAACTTGAACCTCCAGCTTACTCGAAGAAATTTTGTTTCACTTCAGAAACTTTCTATACAATATTGTACCTTTAACTCAAACCACAATTTTAAGCACGTGACAAGGTGGAAAAAAAGCAGTGAACTGCAGTTCAACTCGTTGAATTTATTTCGAAACAACTATGTACTCTTTTGTTAGTCCAATAATTTAAATACAATGTTCAGCCCTGTATTGATTAATCAAGCTTTGTTTTTTACGGTAATTCCTTTTCCAAAAAAGAAATATTTATCTTGCCACCCTTGAAGTGAAATGTCCATGATACTTGCATTCCTCCCCCATCCTATTTCCTTAATTCCAGTCATTTTCTTCGATCTCCCAATAAATCGAACTTAACTTGATTTCTACTGAAGGTTTGAGTTATCGGGAGTCGGCTGTATATGCAATCTGATATGCACATCTGGGACTCAAATATAGTGGACCTCAATAACAATGAACACATTTTCCCAGTCCTTGCATGGTGTTCATTACAGTTTATCGAGGTTTAACAGTATACCTGCTGTTCCAGTAAAGAAGGAGGTATAACAGGAGATGGCGCATGAACTTCATAACCATAATCCATGATGTGTACTTCTCCTGCATCATCTCTGTCTCCCTCATCAGAACTTTAACACAACAAAGAAAGTCTATTAATCTTTTAAATCACCATGAACACCTTGCTTTTGTACCAAAACATGTGTAAGTGGCTATAATATTAAAAAAATGCTTTTCATGTAGCCATCTCTCCCCATTGTCACATGTCAGAATAATACGTAATGCTTAATCTTGCAAATTTGTTACCAACATCTGAAGAAATACCACAAGACTGTGCTATAAGAAAAACTGAAAGGAACCATGCTGCTCTGAAGCTGTGAAATACAGGGTTCCCAGCATATGATTGCTGTGAAAGAAAATATGACTTCTAGTCAACCGGGAGCAAAAATGAGGCACCAGGGAACATTAGGCTCTGCTAGAGCACAGTCTCGTACCAGATACTTCTTTTAAGGGGGGAGGGATTCTCATAGAAGCTGCATTGTACATGGGAATGTGCTGTTGTCAGAAGTGTGGTATTCACACATGCTGTGCGTTCTTGGCACCTCTTTCTATTTTTTTTTTGGCTTAGTACACCTGACAAGGGTACTTGGAATTTAGTAAGTTCTTTGTTAGTTAATTCAGTTCAATGGATTTCATGTATACTGGATTCTGATGTCTTTACTTACTACTCCTCGGCATGGTATAGGTATTCAGGATGCACCAATGTGAGGGGTAGGACTTTCAAGCGATTTAATCAGGGATAGGGCACAGAAATCAAATATTTTGTTGAGAATAGGATGTCATTTGTGGTAAAATTTTGGACTTCTGGTACAAAGAATTAGAGTTTCTGGTTCAGCTAATCAAGGACAGGCTAGGGTTTTTTTAAAGCCAAGTCAAGAAAAGGGTTCCAAGATTGAAGCTGAGCACAACACTACCCAAAGATTCAGTAGTACCCTTCATCCCGTCTCACAGTATGATAGGAATTCCAACCAAGAATAGGGTGAGGAGCAGGATTGCAGGAAATAAATTCAGAGGTTCAACAAATATGCGATATAACAAACGTGCAGTTTTGTTTTACTTTTGATATTCAGTGAAAGCCAAAGGAGTGAGAAGCATTTTTCCCACACACAACTAGGAGCCACATCATTAAGCCAACAATAGAGTGGGATCAGAACTGCACTTGCAAACAAGAATCACCACTTCTCACTAATTTATGGGATGATTCACCACATTCAGATGACTTATTAGGGACATTAAGATCTAGAGACACAACTGCAAAACAACGTCACTTAAAGCAAATTTGCATTTTTTCAGTCTTTACCATGATTATTCCTACCGACTTACTTTGTCAAATGAAGGCGAACACTCCTGAAGTTGAATTCCAAGGGACCATATCCAAGTTCAGAAAGAGGAGTAAAATTTCATCATTGCTCCTTTATGTTCTCCATAAAATGCGAAATTAGTCATATTCACATCTTAGTCATGCAAAAATGGCTAAGAAATGTCAAAAAAAAGTCTGCTGCATGTGTAAAGTTGTTGTTTTGCTTATTAAACCTATTGTCTTTTAGATGTTCTTGTTCCCGTCATGTCATTGGATCTTAAAGTCCCTATTTCCTCCAGAATCTTGTCCAGCAATTGAACAACCACTCAGACTTCGGTTGTAAGGCTGAGGCCTTTTTACAGCACAAGATGTTGCAAGTGAACAGTACTATCTTTTGCTATCAAACTAAAAATAAGACGGCCAAGACAAGAAAATCACTTGGGTGAGGCAAAAAAAAAAATGGTCGGGCAATGGAGAACGTCAACAAAACAGACTGAACTCCTAAACACCTTGTGGCATGAAGACTCCCCACAAACTTGAAACCCATACTCCCAGATGTGTGTGAGAAAAATTATTTCCGCTTTGTTCATTCCTCAACCACCAGAAAACCACACTTCTCCAATCCTGTGACTTAGTAGCTGTTACAATCCCTGTACTACACGTCTTACAAAAAAAGAACTTAAGACTACCTTGCAAACATGGGAGGAGGATCAAACAACATTTCATCAATTTCTTCCACTTCTGACTCAGAAAACACAGCAATATCCAGAACAGGAGAGTGTTGATCAAGCATTCCATTCTCCTCATCCCGGTCCAGGTCAGGATCCTCAATTCCTTCACAACAAAAATAATGAAAAACATTTAATCACAGCTATGCTTAATGATGTAGCTTATAAGAGTTTCAAATCTACTGAATATTCAAGCAGTCATTATGTAACCTTTTTTTTCTTCTTTAATTTGTGTTATGGTTATTTATGTAGTCATCAAATAGAATTCGTTTATTCATCAGATGTTTCATGAATATTTGAATAATACAAGCATATCTTTTACAGTGTCATTTACCGCAAAATAACAATGAAGCATGAACAACAAGACATGTTAATGAATGTAGTATAGTTTGCCACTTGCAAGAAAAGGTTGCTCACTTTTAGACACCTCAAAGAGAGTTGTACTCAGTGATTTTGCTACAAAAAGCAAGCGTTTCCTTGCGAGATTCATCTAGAAAGCTTTTAGCTAAATACCTTGACACTTTAATAAAGTTTATGTATGTATGTATGTATGTGTGGGACAAGAACAAAAAAAAATGAATGATAGGGGAGGGGGAAGGGAAAGAAGGAACCGCTTGCCCTCAAACGAAAAACTGCATTCGCCCACGAATGCAGCTTCTGATTGGCGCGGTGCAAATAGTGTTGATTACTTAGCATTCGAAACATCAATCAAACCAGGTATGCTTTGTTTTTGTGCGTCACAGATTTGGTCTCATCTGATTTGTGGTCGCAGATTACAAATGCTTTGGACTGATATTTATTTGAATTGTGTTTGTGCGAAGGTTTATGAGATCAGAGTATTCAAAGTATAATTGGAGATCGAGCAGTAAAGTCTAGGGAAGGCCAATTTATTGAGAATGACGGCGTGCGGATCTGACTGGAAAAAATGGACTGTTTGTTGGAGATAACATCAACATCAATCAGAACATCGGTACTTGACACTAGCTAAAGCCACCATGGACAAGCGATTTGTCAGCTTTTTGAAATGAAAAGATTCTTTTTGTTTATTGGAAATTTAGCGGCATCTATTGTAGAGAACGTTTCAACAATACCCGGCGGAGTGAATTGTTCCGGACAAATCATTTTTGACGTGTCGACGAGGTTTCAGACGAGATAAAGCCACACAATAAAAAACAAGAAATTCGGCAGCAATCGTTCATAGTTTTAACTTCCTTTTATCGTAAATCTTATTTATTACAGTTCTTGCAATCGCCTGCAACGTGTTCTATTAGAGAACAAAGTAATTTTACAAATCTGCTAATTCAGGGGTAATCTGTTCGTGATATTTCTATTTTGACCAGCTGTCAATTTACAAATGAACCGAACCGTGAAATATCAAGGGGCATTTTCCAGAATCGTGGGGTTTGCGGGCAAGCGTTTCCTCTTCTCCCCTCCCCCTCCCCCTTCAACCTTTTTTTTGTTTCCTCTCTAACTTTCGCGCAATAACTTGATTGGAAACGTTTGCTACGCAGGCTGTGAGTCCTGGGACTCATCTTGTGAAAAATCATGAGTTCCAGTCCAGAACCAATGAAAATTGAAAATTGAAAATGCTCGGGTCTTAACACTGTATGTAACCAGACAGTTAATTTGAAGACAGACTTCAAAACTCTGTATTACAGTACACTGAAAATATAATACACACTGTAGTCCTTCTATATTAAGGCACAAAAAAGGCTAAAATAATGAAATATGCATTGTTAAACAACTGTCATAACTGCCACAGTAATTACACGAACAGAATATTTCTACAAAAACACATGTTCAGATCGATCAATCGATCTCTCCATCCTACAGGACACATGTCATAAATTATTTTGCATCTTTGGGGATTTTTATGCGACAGGGACACAGGACACAGAGGTAACAAAATCATCCATTTTACTTTTCCCATGAGTGTCATATCAGAGACATCAACCTAGAGTTTATCACAAAGCAAAACATGCTTTAGCTTGGTAACACAAATAAAACAGAAAGGCTAGGAAAAATTAATAATAATTTTATTAAAAAAACCCATAGGATCAAAGCCTAATAAAATTAATTTTCAGATATTTACACTATAAGGGCACAAGTTCCAGTAAGTTGTTCTTAGAAAAGAAATAAGATTATTGTTTTATCCAATCTTTTAACAATTCAACAGTCTTTCTCAAATAAAAAGTAAATAACAAAATGTTTTTGCAAATTACACAAGTTACGCAAATTACAAGTGCAAGTCACACAAATTACACTATAAGGGCACAAGTTCCAGTAAGTTGTTCTTAGAAAAGAAATAAGATTATTGTTTTATCCAATCTTTTAACAATTCAACAGTCTTTCTCAAATAAAAAGTAAATAACAAAATGTTTTTGACCCTGAATTAGAGTGTACTTGGTACAAATGTAAACAAACACTAGAACAGGTTTTACAAGTGTGGACACAACCCTTGAGCTTTCCACAAGGCTACCTAAACTCACTCAAAATAAAGCAGTTCTTGCTGAAGGTAAATGCTAAGAAAATTTCCTGAAATATTTTATCGAACACAAGGCAATAGTGTAAGCAAATATGCCCTAAAAGAAAAGCATTTGTCCCATAGACTATATAAACTGCATGCACTTGTCACACCAAATGTAATAAAAACTGTTTAAAGCAGCCAAGTGACTACTGACTACCAGTAACAACTTTAACTGTTAGCACCACACTGCTCACCTTGTATTACATATACATGCAATTTACTGGAGATCAAAATTACATGTTAAGAATGTAATGAGAGTATCAACAAATATCCAATACCTCAATCTACTACAACTCTATGCATGGTAGCAATATTATATCAGCAAAGAGAAGAATTAAGTCTCTAAGGAGGAAACCCAAGGATGTAATCATGTGCCACAGTTTGTTTGGCTAATATCAATCCTTGGGTGAGTATAAGCTGCCTATGAACACCATCAGAATGTAAGTTATATGTCAAAGCAAAAGTCTAAACATTCTTACTATTAATAATGAGTGTCTATTTTCACTATTTTTTTTTTCATTATCATTAAACATCCAAGCTTGGCCAAGAAACAAAAAACGAAAACATGTGGAGTATGTATACGTAGAGTAATGGCAGTAATCTGCTCTTTCGTATGCATGAAGTTCTGTCAGTCTTCTCATCGACACAACTTTGGCAAGCATAAATATTTAAGCTACAATATTATTATTACTGGCAAAATACATTTTAACATCAAGAATCTAGTGCCATTTTATGACACTAAATGGTAAGATCAGGTTACAACAAGGCTTCTACATGAAAACATAATGCAATAAATTTACAAATCCCAATCACAATTTCAAAAATGAAGTCAATATTCCAAGCTGACTTGAAACAACTACTACAGTATTCAAGCACAAGATTGACAAACCTCCAAATGAATCACTCATTCCTAGCGAGAAGAGAAAACACAGGCAAAACTGAAACTTTGCTTCTAAAAAAATTTCACACACTAATATCCCACGTATGAGTGCCTTCCTTTAAGAAAGAGTAAGGAATGAACACCCTCGTAAGCAATACAAAAGGTATAACTTTCATGACAATTTTACTGTCACAATGAAAATCATCGTTAATAGTTATTTATGGCAATTCTGTGGAATTAGGTCCTTTTTTCCTATATTTCACGCTACATTGCCTATAAAAAGAATTTTAAAGACTATAATTTATTATTGTCAAAATAATTTGCACCCTAAAATTATCCACTTTTCAACTAACCAGATAACCAACACATTACGTGCATAACTATAGAAAATACTGAACTGTCTACTTTGAGAACAATAGATACTCACCGCCTACTTCTATCTCTATAAGGAAGTGAAGAGGACGTTCCACCACTTCTAATATAAGCATCTTTTAGATCACAAATTTTTCAAAATGTTTTCCTTGCAGCATGCAAATTTTCAAGTACGACGGAAAGAACATCAACAAAGAATGTGATATTTCAATGAACAAGACAATTTACAATCCTTGAAGAATAACTATTAAAAATTGAAGGGAACATAAAAGTTATCCCTTTATTGTTGCCCAATATTTAAAATCTTAACATCTTCAACATTCTTTGCAAAACCAAGTGTGAAGTTAAGTATAAATCATGATAATCAACCAGAAAATTGAACATTTTACTTTAAATTAATTTGATTTTGAACTGAAATTACCTATGACAAATTCTATTTTTTTTATTTCTTTATTTTCCCGATTGTGTGACTGAATATTAACTTTCATTAGAACATGATATTGGGCCAATACCACAACAATGCTAATATCACTGGTAATGAAGATTCAAATTTTCATGAAAGCCTCAATATAATCCAATTGGCTTTCAGGGCTAATATAAGATTGTCATTCATGAATGAATCATTTTTGGTATTCCGTGCTCAAAACTGTCAAAATTAAGTGCTATTGTGATATTGGAAAGGTAATTTAATGCAAAATCATGTCCCATAACATGAAATCAACAACTGTGAAAATGTGAACATAAACAAGGCATTCTAGTTGAACACATAACAAAGGAAATGAACCCAATGCAACCAGAAAATAGCAAAAATTGAAAGAAAAGAATAAACTATGAAGGTAAGTTTTTTACTTTACTAAAACATGGAAAACATGGCATACAAATAACTCTAATAAATAGAAACTGTGTATATGGCCAATAAGTGAAAAGCTACAGTGTAATTCAACATTTTAGAAAACAAGTGACAGTTTTCATTTTTTGACATGTGAAAATGAGTTCGACCATGACTCATTTCACTGCTAATTGACTGCCCATAAAAATAACAATTTTTAACAGAAATAAAACTGAATGACAGTTTTGATAACAATGATGTAAGCATAAAATTGACTTCATTATAACCACTGCTTTTTTTGGTATGCCCATTTACAAAATATTCTGCGAGGATAAGGTGAACACTCAAAATGATAATATGCGGTTCCAGAAAATATCCATACCCCTCCTCCTCCCCGCCTCCACAAAAGAATGGATTAGTTACAATGATTTACCAGATTTCCAGATTGCCTGTGTAGGCAAAAACTGCCTTTATTTAACATCTCTCAAAAAAACAAAAAACAATCAAATTCTGTGAGATATCAAAGGCATCATGAAAAAAGTAGTGTCTACATGGACTGCACACAGTCATTTCCAAAAGTGTTTAATTAGCCAAATTTGTCACCATTGTAGGGTGAAAACAAGCACGGTGTTCCATGCTTTTAATAATGTTTTAATAATGTTCTTATCATCCTCTTGAATAGTTAAAACAGTGTACCAAGTTTATTGAAAACCAACATTGTACTGTATGTCAGGTTATTTTATAAGAGAAATAACTTTACCTTTCTCCTTGCAATATCAATACTGTGGTATTTAACAATTATTCCTCGAGCCTAAATGAGCTCTGAGTCAATAGCCCATGAGGCCGAAGGCCGAATAGGTTATTGACTCAGAAGCCATGAGGGTGAGAGGAATATTATTGTTTTAGTAAAATCCAACTACTTGGTAAAAAAATATCGCGACAAAACAACTTTAGCTAGCAAAACTCGATTCAGCCGCCATTGTTTTGGTTTTCAAAGCTGGCACTTTTCTCTACTAGTGGGCTATAACATATAGCCTAGTAGTAGCTCAACCAATCACAATGCAGCATTGATAATAGACCACTAGTTGGATTTACTAAGATCTGATAGACACCCTATCTCAAAAAAATACCTCTTTTTAAAAAACTTAAAACTTAAAGTTTTCTAAACGACACCCTTCTCTAATTATTGCCCACTGTCTAATAGACAATTGCTCCAAAAAACTAGGAAATGGAAAAATCATTGAATTTATTAACAAGAGTTTTTTCATTGCATCTTGTTCAATGTCAAGTTCAAAGTAAGGATTCCGACATCGCAGTTGAGATTGAAGAAACCACATGGATCTCTAAACAGCCTACACATATCACTGGACTGGATAGTCTGCGTAGTGGGTGGCATTTATCACACATGACTGCTTCACTCTGCAGGTACTCTTGTTGTCTTTGTTTTAGCCATTAAGTCATGAAGAGCATGGGGATAAGTCAAGTCCTTGCAGCTTTCTCACTCACCACCCAAAGCCCCCCCCCCTCCCCCCCCCCCCACACACACACACTCACTGATCCAAAGGCCATCTTCATGAATGCAGGCTCTTGTCACTTTCAGCCAAGCTGTAGCTAACATGTACTAGCCTAAGAATCATTTTAACTTGTGGCCAAAACATTTTGATGATCAGGACTGATTAAGTTCTTCTGTAATCTGAATAATTTCCCCAACAAACTTCACTCTTCTGTTGGGCAAGTTAAGAACAGAATTCACTGGCCCAATAGCAAAATCAACTAGCCCTGGGCTATTGCACATAACTTTCTTTGCACGCTGTATGTGCCCGTAAAACTATTGTGAACTTGACAATTCTAAATATTACCTTCTTCATAGACCCATTCCAAAAAAAGGAAAACTACTTTTAACATCACTTTGTTCACATTAAAATCATCCTTGCTAATTAAACTTTCTATGTAAAATATTCTTTTGAATTTTGAACTTGAGAAAGATGTAAGTGAGGCTAATTCTAATGTAAAAAAATTAAGAAGACACAATTGGCAGCCATTTTTGGAATGGGTCTGTGCTGCATAGGTACAACCCAATCTTTAAAATAAGTTATTTAAGGATCAGTATATCTGCATGCCCTAAGATGAGATATTAAATTTCATTCCTGACCATCTCTCAAAGAATACATGAAAGGAAAATCAAAGTGTTGAGTCCTTCTGTCTGTCTGTCTGTCTGTAGTTTTAAATGATTTCTTTGCATTGAGAGATCAGTCTGAGGATGATCTGTAATGCAGTCTTATAAAAACAAAGAACATACCTTTATCTTGCTTCATTTTCTGTCTTGCAGAATCCAAGTCTTCAAATGTGAGGTCTTCATCATCTAAGCTAACATCATCTAACACAAGATCAAGATCTTCTTCCTCATCAGAATAATCACTATACTGTAAATCACCACCATTCTCAACAAGAGAACTGCCATCTGATTCCTGTTCTTTTTGTTGAAGGTTAAATGTGTCTTGTTCAGCCTCAAATGAAGATTTTGACAAATTAGCCTCATCTGAACTATTTTCTGTGTCATAACCATGGAGCATTGAGTCTCTCACGACTTCACCATCATATTCAATAACAACTTTTGGTAAAGTAACTTGTGGGCTTCCTTCCTGCATGTCTGGTCTGTCATTTAAACCAATGTCAATAACAGCCCTAGAATCTTTGTTTAATTCCTTTTTCAAATAATCTGCTTCACTTCTGTACATACCTGATCTATCTGAGACAACAAATGGAGCTGTTTCATTTGTTTCAACTTCAATTACTTTTTCCTCACTGTTTCTAACATCATATTCCAACAAGACTGTAGGCTCTGGGCTTGTCCTATTCAGGGCAAACTTGTCTGATAAGCCAGGATATTGCCTGGAATTCTCCACATTGCTTTGACCCGCAATATGTTTTGATGCCAGTAATGATGAGCTGGTTACTGGTTTAACTTTCTTTTCAAGAGCAAACTCATTTCTTTGAAACCTATTTTTTGTGTTACTCCCTGACAAACTCAACCCATCTGTTTGTATTTCTGTTCCGTTGGTAAGATGCCTTGGCAAAGCCTGGCCAGGTAGAAATTTACCAGCTTGAACACCATGCAATCTTTCAGAAATTAGCTGGCTCTGATTTTCATCAACCTTCGATAAAGAATCTGTACTTTGAGTTACAACAGTACTTGCAGTGTTTGGCATTTCTGACTCATCGACTAAAGAAACTGGTTTAAAGCGTCTACGGCGAGATGATGGACTTTTGTCAACAGATTTATGCTGTCTGGAACTGTAAGGTGTATCATATTTGGACAGTCGTGATGCTATGGCAGAATCTAAAGATGTCTGCCTTTCTGACAATGCAACTCCAACTTTGGCCATTCCTGTAGAAGCGTGATTTTCCTCAGACCAAGTTCTTCCATATCCTTGCCACTTTGCTATTCTTGATGACGAACTGGACATATCTGAAGATGTTGCAGCTCTTCCCTGCTTAGTTCTGCTAAATCCATTTACTTCATCTGAGTTGTCAATAGGGCTACCTAACGTTCTTGACAGATTAGAATTCAAGCTTTTTCCATCCACTGTTTTTATTACCTTTCCAAATGAGGATCCTTGTATTGCATGTTTTGCGTCTCTATGAAGCGTTTCATTTGGGTCAGAAGCTGAGATATCGTCTTCCAAAGGAGGTGGCGATGAAGGTAAAGGCGGAGGTTCCATAGTTGCCGGATTGTTGTGCTCTTCAGATATCTTAGAGTCATGTGTCAAATCTGTAATGTTCCCAACGAGGTCAGATTTCTCGGGGACATGGTCTGCGTTCATGCGGTTTAGTTTTCTATTAGGCTTTGGAAGAATTTCTGGGCGATCTACCTGATGTCTATTTCTTATCCTCGGCGATGTTCTTGGCGAAGTTCGCGAAACGGAAAGCTCATCACTCGAAATCGAAAAACCGACATCATTAGTGATCATAAGAGCTGGAGAAAATGCTGTTCTTTTTTTCACTGCGTTTAAACGATCATTTGAAACATCTCTTTGATAGTTAGACTTTTTCGAGTTATCTGCTTCCAAAGATGACTTAGATAAATGCACAGATTCGCTTCCAAGCGAGTCTTGTTCAAATTTCCTTCGCGCCAAAGGAGAAGGTGATCTTCTGCCGGGATTTCGAGGTCGTGTTTTCGTCAAATTATCAAGTGTATGTTTTGTTTGTACAGGCAGCAGTGAGCCCTCGTCATCTACCAAACTTAGAGAAGTATTAAAATTATCTTCAACAGGACCGTTTTCATTTTTTGTCGACAGGTTTTTCGAGTGACCAGTTGACCTGGTGTATGAAATTCCGAATGGTTTCTTGGTATCAGGTTTCGACAACCCAGGCAACGCAAAAGCACTTGAAGGCAAAGGTCTTTTAGCCATTTTGCAATAGTTTTGCTGTAGATAGAACAGTGAAAAACGCCATGAGTAACCGCTTGGGTAAAAAATTCACAACCAAAACAAATTAAAAGTGGATGCTCCAGCGCAAGTAACGACACTCAGCTGAGCATCCAATTATAGTGCATAATTTATGCAAATCTATGGAATAGATTAGTCTGCATGACTTTGTCACGACTTTATGATTGACGTTGCGAGCAGAGGGTGAGGGGCACCCAACGACTGTTTTCTGTAAAATATCTGTTCGGAGAAGCAAGTATTGCCTAGAATTTTCTATTACTTGAGGAAGGCTAAAACTTTATAGATGACCGTTCCATTCACGTACAAATTTCGTAGCTAATTTAATAAATTCCCTACGATTTTCTGAAGTTTCATATTTTTCGTAGGAAAAAGGAAATCTAAAATTTTCGGATTCAAAACTGTAATGGAGAGAGGAATCAAAAAAATTTTCTTTTTTGTAATGCGCTAAATTGAATCTGAAATTTTCGGGAAAATAATACTGAAGCCCTTGTAATTTCGAAAAGACTCAAGTTCTCCTGGGATGACCGAACAGATACAAATTTTATAGCTCCGCATAGAATGCATTTCTAGAGGTCTAAAAATACTCTGGATAGCCTAAAAAGTCTTTTAAATGAATTTGGGTGGAAACTGTCGTTGGGTGCCCCTGGAGGGTCTTAAGGTAGCGTTGTCTACGCAGAAGCCTATGTTTTACTGTAGACCAGGAAACAAATCCACACTTGTACCAACCAATCATTTTCCATATTTCTTGATACTGGCCAGGGGCGTAGCCAGCCATTTTTTTCCTATTTTGAGCCCGAGTTGTTGTAGAAGTCAGGAAT
This sequence comes from Porites rus, assembly GCA_964035705.1. Taxonomy (NCBI): domain Eukaryota; kingdom Metazoa; phylum Cnidaria; class Anthozoa; order Scleractinia; family Poritidae; genus Porites; species Porites rus. The sequence goes on from OZ038002.1 coordinate 1,930,032, forward strand.
TAGGGCGAGGCCGAAGGGCGTGAGGGCATAGTAGAAAGCCATGTTAAGGCTGACCTTACAGCACAGTTAAAGAGTATATTCAAGTATTTTGTCATACTTTCTGTTCTGTTCTATTAATCGGTAATGCTTATTGCATATTACAACCGATATGAAAATAAGTAAATAAAATAAATATTAGATATACTACATTACAATATACACCATGTTTCAACATACAAACAAATTTGTAGGCTGCAAATAACGACTATAAAGTGGGATCAAATTAATGTAGTGAAATTAATCAACTAATTAAACTATTTAAGTTAGGCAGACTGGGTATGGTGGCCCACAACTGTCACGGCAAAACCAAAAACCTCACGGCAAAAACAAAAACATCACGGCAAAACCAAAAACCTCACGGCAAAACCAAATACTTCACAGCAAAAACAAAATAGCTTTGGTTTTGCCGTGGGTATTTGGTTTTGCCGTGAGTATTTGGTTTTTGCTGTGAAGTATTTGTTTTTGCTGTGAGTTCTTTAGTTTTGCCGTGAGGGTTTTGGTTTTGTCATGATGTATTTTGTTTTTGCCGTGAGGTTTTAGGTTTTGCCGTGAGGTTTTTGTTTTTGCCGTGAGGTTTTCGGTTTTGCCGTGAGGTATTTTGTTTTGGCCGTGAGGTTTTTGGTTTTGCCGTGACAGTTGTGGGCCACCGTACTCTGGAGCCGTTGCGCCACGCACTAACCCCTGCGCTAAAGGATGCTGGGCTTGTAGCATGAACTATTTCCTGAGGAAGTGGGTGGACCCGCCCATGCGTAGCCCGTGTTCTCGTGCCCTTTTGGAAAAAGGTCTATGTCATTACTTAGTGCCCCGAGAAACCAAACACAAAGTGCTCCTGTAAAGTTTTGAAGAAAAATGTTGAATAAATATCATCAGGAAAGCACATTAAAGTTTTTGCGGTCATGCATTAAAACTTGAAATTTCAAGTTGGCCCACTCAATCCATGTCCATCCTCGCCATCCGTTGGACCATTATTTTCGGAATTGAAGTTCTGCGCAAAACGTTTTCGCTTTTTGAAAAAGATAACGACAATTACTAATTCAACTAATTACAATGTAAAACAATTCAGATCTCATTGTGTCCTTGATATTAATTTGTTTCTTAATTCACAGCACTGCAAGATAAATAAAACTAATTGACAGATGAGCTATAAAGTATCGACTGGAAGTGATTAGAGTCAGCTATTTTAATTTGGATGGAAAATACCATGACATAGCTCCTTACTTCACCCTTCCGGCAGCTTCCATTCAAAGGCGCGCATTTGTGATACAGGCTAAGCAGCACGCAGATCGGAATTTTAATTATAAGTTACTTTTTCTTGGAATGAAAGATTCCGTTGCCACCTCGACTGAAGCGAGGGACCGGGAGGCGAGAAGTTTATAAGTACGTTACACGTTCGGTCATTATTACTGAGGGCGCTTTCGATTGACATGTACAGTACACCGTTTAGGAGTAAAAGAACATGGAATAATCTCTCAAAATCACTTGTTTTGGCTTTCGTTGCAGGGCAAAAACCAGAAATCTGGTGAACATTAATCATTGAATGAATGTAACATTTTAATGGTATTGGTAAATTTGTGTTTGAAGAGATTTCCCAAATTTCTTCTCATTCTTACTCCATAATATTATCCATTGAATGCGACCTTATACTCGGCCGAAGAGCGAAGGTATAATCCTATTTTCAAAATATTAAAGTAATCAGCCCTGTGGGGTGGTCATGGTCGCTTGCAAGAAGTTGTTGAGTCTAAGGGGTTCGGATAGTGGGGATGACGCGTAAGTGAAAGGCACGCGAAAATATGAGCGCTTCATTTGTAGCTCAGCCGCCCTTCCTCTCCCCAGTTTCCTCCCGTTTTATTTTCGTGTTCGCGCTTTCTCGACAGGCCATTTCCTAGTTCCCCCGGGCCTCTGTATCAAAACGAGGTTAAGCGCTTAGCCTTTAATATGGAAACGATTTTTTTATGCAAGTAAAACTCATTTTCACAGGAAAGGTTGTGCACTTGGCCTCCTTTTAAAAGTGACGGTTTTCGGAACTCGGAAGTGGCCTATTTCGCGGACCCGACTATCCCGGACGGCCTGGAGCAGGCTGAAGAGGTTCTAAATATAGTGATTTGACCAGGAAAAGTTTGGAGTTTGAATTGGTGAACAGTTTATCAGTGATAACGTATATAGTTTTGACAAATAAATTAAGACGTAATCCTCATTTGGGTGTTTTAGGTTGATAGAACTTAAATTCGCTCCTGACCGATTACACAAATGAGTTTAATACCATTACACCTTATCAAGACAACATTGATTATTGTTGACAAATAAATAAACACAGACATTGTTTAAGAACGGAGAATTTAATTGCGCACAATGTTAAAGACTCATTACAGAAGTACAGTTTTGTAGACGGTTCTTATAAAGATTTCCATGAAACACAAGTTTTAAGAAACTATTTCAAATTGGTGTAGTGCGGCTACTGTCATCTCTGGGTAAACAATCCTTGATTTGAGTCGTATTTCAAAGGAAGTCCGCGATCTCTGCCCCTACAGAAAAAAACAAACAAACAAACAAACACACCGGGATAGCGTGAGCTTCAGTATTCACTTCAGCTTGAAACAACACTTGTAAGTAAAGAGGCTATCTCACACTATTTACTTTTTTTCTAAAATTGAATTCAGAAAATAATGGTCCACGTTTATAATATCCTCGTTAAAAAGCCCCTTTAACGTATCCGCACTCAGTTGCTGGATGAAGGTAGAGGGTTTCAGGGATTTTAAGCATTCGCAAAGGGAGACAGCAACACTACAAGAGCATACAATACAAACAACAACTGTGTCGAAAATCCCGTAAATGAGCTAATGGAACGTGGTCTCACAAGGAGGTTTGGACTTTTATGATGGATAAGAAAAGTATGCTTCTACATGAGAGTCCACACAGTTTACGCTCATTTCTATGGCGGTTAAATTAAAGACCTCATTGAAAACGTCACGACAAGGCGTCGAACCTTCTTTTCTGTCAGGCCATGTTAAAGCCTGCAAGCATCCATGAATTACTGCGAGCATGGATAAGTGATAAGTGTCAAGTGAGCTCCGAGGGAACATGGTCACGTGGTACACATAGACATTAGCTGTAAAAGCGATTCTAAATCTTCCTATTATGGACCTTTTACGAGGTGGGGGGTGCTGATAGGATTTGAATGGCTCACGAGAAAAAAATAGGGGGCACCTAAAAGAATAAGGGGAAGGGGGGGGGGACAATACTTGTTAAAATGAACGGTTCCTTATCTACACTTACTTTTTGACGCGAAGAAAGAACTTTTCCCGATCGAAAGTTTCAGCACCGTCCACATGGTTTAAACTGCCACTCTCCAAATATATATCAAAACACATCTGAAGGAGAACACTCACATTAGAAACGCCAGTACTCTATTTTGAATATTTTTATTGCTTGTAATATCTCATAAGCCTAGAGAGAGAGGAAATGAGGATTGTTTTTGGTTGACTCGTTATGACAAGAGCTGATGTTTTCCATGCTGACCGAAATTGGGACGTTAGTTTCAGCCTATAATTAATATATATCCTTCCAACATGTGACCAGTTTGAACTGTAATTTGGTTACTATAAAAATAAGGGTGACTTCAAGTGTCATAACATCTGTTGTAACTCCATTTTAGCCCAAGCATGGAGACAGGAAAAAAGACAACACCTCTGACAATGGTGAGCATCGAATCCACGACCTCAGGATTAGATCACCGTCCTCTAATGTTTATCCATGAGGCCAAAGATTTGATTAAATATAAACAATTTTTTTTAACCGCTTGAGGATTGGCCTACTCACTTGTAAACGGCGTAGCTGATTGGTAAGAAGATTGAAGGGAGAGTCAATGGCAGTAAGCTCTGGGTAAAAGACATTCACTTCTCCTTCCACAGCCTGTTATAAAGATCGCATCATAAAACGCAACATATTAGAAACAACATATAGAACGGAGCTAGACTGAAGAGATGCAAATGACTTGAAGAGTGCATTGCAACTGTCTGGGGTGGATCACCACACTACAATTAAATGCGAGAAAATCAAGCAATTCATTTTTACAGTAGTTCTACTTGCGGCCGTTTGCTTTACATGGATTTGGAGCAAAAATACAGCCTAGCAGTTTTGTCCTTTTGGGCCAACGTCTTCGCAAGTGAAAAGCTTACGTTTTGTTACTAATGAACTGAAAACTCGGTTATAATTTATCACTGCAACGTGGGTACGTTCGTATAAACACCAGAATCGAATCTATGTGAGAAACACATTTCAAGCGATCTGTTTCAGTGATGTGCAGGGTATTTAAAACAGGATATTTGGAGAGGCTTTAGAGCTGTGCTTATAGATGGTTGCCACATCCAGAGGTTTCCGAATTCCCTGACTTTTCCCTGACAAATATAAAGTTCCCTTGATCAAGTGAATTAAATTAGTCTTGAATATAATAATAATTTGTAATTTTTAAAAATTTAATATAGATTTATGGTTTTTTTTTAGTAGAGCCTCTAGTGATAACAGTGACTTTTACAATTGACTTAAGGGAGCTACCCCTTTAAAGTAAAGCCTACATCTGGCCCAATACCTTTGTGAGGCTGTCTCTAATTATGGTCTTTCCACAAGATACTTCAACTGAGAAAAATGGCGGTGCTGTTGGATATTCTTGAGACACGATTACTGAAGCCTTGAGCTGTGCTGAAAAGAAAAGGTAGAAACAGAACTGAACGGCTTAGTCGATCACGCGTACTTAGTCTCTCTTTAATCAATATTCTCACGCATCTAAGTTCCATTCACGAACCAAAAATTTCTTTCACTCACTATTAAGTAATTAACCCGATCGAGCTTGTTCGATCAAGATGGCTGGATACAGACCAAGTTCTTTTTCGCGTTTACATTGACCGAGCGAAGTCTTAGTCAATGAAAACGCAAAAATAGAACAAGGTGAATATGCAGCCATCTTTTTCGAACAAGCTTGGTCAATAAAGGATCTATTATATGGCCAAAAAGATAACTTTTTTTTTTTTTTCTTGCGGGGCCAACGCGGGAAATCCCGAGCGGGCATCCCGCGTAGCCAATCAGAACGCAGGATTCGCTTCATCTTTCCCGCTCGCGGATACAGCCGTATAATAAGTTTAATTTTCGACAATCAATCTTAGTAGATCCGTTTGGTTCTACAGACTTTCTTTTAGGACCGTAGTCAGACAAAAATGTTTTGGCTTACCAAGCCAATATCCAAAAAAATATATATATAACCGTCATAGCCGCATACTTTTTTCCGTCACACATATACAAACAACTTTTCCACTTTTTACCAAAGCATCAACTAGCTTAGTTTTGCACTTGGCCAAACTTTTTGAAAGCAAGGTTTAGGGCCGAATACAGCGAGTAAAACCAGTCCCCTTCCCTGCCTACAGACTAACTGAATTAAAACTTGTGACTGTAATTCTGAATTTTCTTGCAACTTTGAGTCAAATTTACATCTGTAACGTGTAGAGGTGTAGCTTGTAGCAAAGCGATCCCCTTATCAACAATAAATTCAAAGCCGTTACCTGAATTATTCGTTAATAGTATTTGGACAATAACGATACTGAGGCGGAGGAGGAGGAGGAGGAGGAGTACGACCAGGAAGACCAAGGGTGCCTACAATTTACACAAACCACCCTAGTGGAAATCTTGTGCACAAACATTAAACTATAAAATTTGATGTGGTGGGAAAACGAACCGCAATAATGTATATCAAAATCAGCTAAATAGACTTATAAGAGAAGAAAAATTGCATCCCCTCAAATCACAGCCCATGTTTCTGAAGCTCCCCAAACAGAATGGCGCAAACCATTTGACTTTCCAAGCAGAATTTTCGGTTTTCCCATGTCAGTGGTAAACTTAAGTACCCAAGAGACCATTAAGATAGAAGGTCAACATTTTAGAAGACATTTCAACCTGAATACTGTTAAACGTCTTAGTGTTTCATTTACTTCTTCGTTTTTTCTCTAATTTATTCATAGGCCAAGGATTGTTCACCTTTTCCTCTTTCAAACACGGCTTGATAAAGCATGTCATCCTCTACAATAAACCCATCATCAACAAGGCTTCTAAGAACTGGCTGCTCCTGGAAAAATAAACTGGATGTTTCAAACGAGGTCGCCCAAGCGGAGAACCAACACAAAGAATGAGATGAAGGATTAATCTTAACTGTCACTTTCCTTTAACCTCACATTCGCTCTTAAACCGGCTTCTACCCCACGCTCATAGAATTGGTGTTTTCTTTACAAATAATCGCAATTCCTACATGAGGAATGGTCAGGAAAGCCCGACGTCTTTTAGATGTGGCGCTTAAGTTGTAAAACGTGTAAATGAAACGGAAATTTTACTTGTAACATCTTAATCCGACCAAAAGAACCACCATTTTAATCTTGGAAATTTGCCAAGGGGACTTCTGAAAAAGGATGTAGTTCCAATTACGTTAACACAAACGAAATTTACAGATTTGATTGGTAAATAGTAAACCAACCCGGCAACCACTCGTAAAGATCTCATGTCTGGCTACATTGCTTTCCCGAGGTTATACACGCAGTCACCGCTGGTAGTTTCGGATCAGTTTATGGACATCGTTCTTACCATGAACTCTTCCAAAGTTGATGGGCGCCAGGCAGTCAGTCCCGATGATATCTTGCTCGGGAACATTTGAAGAGAATTTTTGTTTTGAGGAATCGTCAGACTCTCTAAAAAAATCAACAACATTTCATCTGAATACTAACAAATGTCTTACTAAAGCCTCCTTTCAAAGACGTTTATTAACAGCAACAGAGAAATCTAACGGTAGTCTTTCTTCTAAAGGTCCGCGGGTAAAACGGGCAACAAAAAAGGTGTAACTTGTTTTGCAACATTGCTGCAAAAGGAGTAGAATAGCGACGTTGCGCATTTCACCCACAAAAAAAAACCTTGCAACCTTACTTGTTGCAATAAAAGTTCGAACGAGGGTGGTAAACGCACAACATCGCTCTGCGGCAATGTTACAAAACAAATTAAGAGAGTTTGCACCCAGCAAAACCATTAAACATTTTTGTACAATTTTGCAATTCAATTGACAACATGGCGTTGCTAAATATCAAACATTTGTTTGTGATGCAAAAAAATGATTGATCTAGATCAAACATCGAACAAAAGCCATTTAAATGCAACGTTGAGAGAGGTGGCTAAACCGGTAAAACCTGCTCTTCCAACACGGTGTTGTGCAAAAATGTTTGATCGATTAGCCTTGCCCGTCGGAATGTAATTTTCAAAGCGAAACGAAAATAGAGAATGATCTCAGGTTATTTAGCAGGGGCTTTAAAGGCAGCATTTTGTCCCGGTCCTAGCTGTCAGTATTCCTAAGTACTTCGGTTCTGGTGAAGATCCCTGCCCCCCCCTCCCCGGTGAGTTGAGCTAGTCCTAATATGAATTTAGACTTCGAAAAGAAACTAATAAAATATACCAACTTCTAGAAAAAAAAATCATTGTTATTCCATTCTGAGAATTCTCTAATCTCTGCTAAGCTAAACTCGCGCAGTATATATTAACTTCTCCACACTGATCTCACTCTGCCAGAAACCAGGAAAAGGGAATGTTTTGGGAAGCCAAACAACTTTCTGTAGAGCACCACACTGAGGGGGAGGATGGGGGTAAAAATGATCTTTTAACATAGGCCTCCCTGGCGTTACAACGACATTTCGATCTCACAACAACGACATCTCCAAGACAGGCATCTAGACGGTGTTACACAATCTCCAATCGTTTACTCGACGATTGGCGGCAAAAAAAACCCATTCAATAAGTGTTCCTTCAGAGGAATGTTCCATCACTATACCGAATGATAAGACAGATTGGATGAGAAATTTTCACGCGAAACACCACCTTTGAAAGAACCTAAGTACCCAGTGACCGCTTACAGTTAAGGAATATAAGCAGAAAACAATCCGCGGTTTCTACCTAAGGACGTAAGTTGTTGCTGAAGAGCGAGTCTAGCCAGGATTCTTGTCCTGATGGCTTTAATTGTAGCTTCCATGTGTGACAAGCTTACTGATGACTTGGCAACAACGTCCTGTTAAACAAAGAAATAATTGTAACCAAAAAATAATACTATTATTTTACAAAAAAACGTGTCAAAATAAGTAAATAATAAAAGACAACTGAAAAATCAGGCAAAACAAGACTCATGAACTTTTGTTTAATTAAATGTTCACTTTTTTGCAAAATACACTGTAACTACTTTTCTTATATAACTACTTCACATTAAGTATTTTAGAATTTTATGTGTAAACAGACCTAATTTTTAGCTTTCATATCACTTTTTTATGTCTTATTTTAATCTCTGTATTTGTTTCACAAATTAGAGCTTTTGCACTTGAGATGTTAATAAAGTTCACTACTGCCACCACCGCCACCACAGGAAATTACTGCTCACAGGATTTCATTGACAAACTCAAAAGGTAGAGCGACGTTTTAAAGTGTAATAGACAACACGACAAGAACTTTTTGTTCAGCAGCTTTATTTCAATGGCAACAATCTTTGTGCATCCAAAGAATCAAAAGGCCACCTTTAGAAAAATCAATATTACAATAACCAGCGTCACAGGAATAATGCTTGTAGCTTCCGTAAGTATGATCACACTTCTATCCATATACTTAAAGGATAAAAGCCTATGCGCTTGTGTCCAAGGCATGTAAAAAAGAGTTAGGAAAGTATAGTCTGAGAAAACAGCTGACATTTTACAACGAAAAAATTAATGACTGCAGAAAATCCATAATGATCTGGGTAATGATTTTATTGGTTGTGCCACGAGGGAAATTGGCTTCAAACAATCAGAAACACTCCCCAGATCTATTAGTATGGAACTTCTTCAGTCGTTTCTCAAACAACATTTCAAAGGGAAACTGGTGGAGCTTTCTCAAAATGTTGGCTGTTTTATAAGGCTTAGGAAAGTAGCGCTCAATAAAAGTAACTTTCACTTTGTCTAAAAAGAATCGTGAACTGTAGAGATGAATGGTTAAACTTATAACTCAAAATATTTGAAGGACAAAAGCAAAAAAAATTCCTTTTGTATCATAACAAGAAAATTGGCAAAGTAGCCTATGTATATTAAGCATATCAAAGAAACCTCTTACGTGTATTTCTTCAGGTAAAAAGTCAAGTCCGCATATCCTCTGAGCCCACATGTAAGGCTTGCCAACTTGATTAACAAACTCCGCAAAGTCTTTAATTCTGAAAGAACACAATTATTGTTTATGACGTGAATAATTGTTATAAACAAGTAATATTACTGAAATGTGGAAATGGGTGCTTATCATGATTTTGGTTGAAAATATTTCAGAATTGAAGACATTTTATGTCTTTTTTTACAATGTCTTTTTAGAATATAAAAGCCTTCTGTTTTTTTGTATAGATGTGTGCAACTGACCATAAACAAAAAAAGTAAAAGGCACAAGCAAGAGTGGCAAAGTTTTATACTTGTATTAAAACCTGTCATTTCCCACCTTTTTAAAATTATTCTTTTGCACCAACATTAGTTGCAACAAAATTTTATGTCTATCCCTGCATAGTATGTTTCCTTATGTTTATCACAGGTGGAGAGAAATATCCAGGCCTCAGTTGTTCAAAAGGCGATAATGCTACCCACCAGATAAAACTCTATCCACTGGATAGCACAGTTGGTTTCCCCTACTACTTATCCACTGGAGAGGGATTTATCCACTTGACAGCACTAACACATGTTTGAACAATTAGGGCCTGGTCTTTTTCTGGAACACATGTTCATGCATGTTTCACTAGTGAGGTCAACGAAAGCTAAAGAGTTTACATGCAGACAAGTCTATGACTATAACAAAGGACTTTACTTACCCAACTTTAGCAAGCTGATAGAGACTGGCTGGATTTGGTGCCTTTTTTCCACTGTCATCAGGAAATAAACTTGTCAACAATGAATCAGGGGACAAAATAGCGCTGAAAACAAAAACAAGATTAATGAAAAAAGACTTGACACATTGGCATATTTAAAGAAAGTTGTGCTTACTGCTCCTGTGCACCCTTACTGAAAGAGAGAGGTCTGTTTACTTGAAGGAAGACCATTCAGAAGCCTGAGGAACTGCTACATGTATCAGTTGGGACCTGAAGATTGTTTGATACAATGTAAATTGTGCAAAGTTTGGGACACCTGGGCAGTCTGCAGAAATGATCAAGGCATCCCAACTTCACAAGCAGTGACATCAAAATAGCAACCTCCAGACTTGACCGCAAATACCAAACGAGTGAGAGTACATCTCTTTTCTTAACAATTGCAAGCCAATGTACTCCCCCCGCCCCCCCCCCCCCCCAACTAAAACTCTTTCCTGTTGCTGACTAACACGTTATTAAATGTTCAGGACAAGATTGGTGCTCAAACTCATACTAAGCCCTAAACTGGTACTAATAATCAAGTCTTCTTTTAAGGTCCCTAGCAAATGTCGTGCCACATCATGTGATGAGCGGGCACTTAGGTTTAAGCATTATATATAAGGTTTAAGCTTTATATAATATTAAGCCTGGTAACTGTTAATTTAACTTAGTTTGCAGATTACTCTCTCTCTCTCTCTCTTTCTCTATCCTCACAAATTACTTCCTCTGCTGGTTAGAACTCTCCATTTGCACCAAGATAAAAAATTCTTCAAGAGGACAAGGGATATTGAGAGTTAAACTACATTGAAACCCTTTTAATTGGAATAATAATTTGATTTTGAACTACAACATCAATTTGCACCAAAAAATTCTAATTCATTTGTCAAGCAGAATAATTTCTTTTTAACCATGGGATCATTAATTGCTCTGAAGTTTCAGCAAGCAGTTATGTGTTAACATTTGCAAGAGGAAGTGCCATATCCATCCCCAGCTTTCATGTAATCTTCATCATTCGTCATGAACTCACCTGTTTGCCAATACAGGTTCAGGGAGAGCTTCAGTTAACGACAAAGAAGGTGATACTACAACTGTGCTGAATGTTGGCAAATATGAGAACAACAAATCTACTGTTGCTTTGTCTACAAAAATAATGAAAATAAACCATTTAGTATAAAAAATTGCGATAAAACATTTCTTAAAATCATTTTAAGATTAAAAAATTGCTAAAAAGCGACGACGTTTCGACGTTAGCTGAACGTCATTATCAAGTCAAAATAAGTTAGTGATTTTTGGTCTATAAATACTAAAAAAAAAACAACAATAGCTGATTAAAAATTGTAACGTGAGAAAATATTAAACAAAGAGTTTCGCACGTATGGAGTCCGTCTGAATATTTAAATTGGGCTTAAAGGGGCTATGTCAGCTGGAGAGCATGCGCTCTGAGGTTATGCAAATTACTTTCATCTGTCAAAATTCTATTGTTTTTAACGCGTGACTTTCTCCACGTGAGTTCTGAGGTTATGCAAATTACTTTCAACTGTCAAAATTCTATTGTTTTTAACGCGTGACTTTCTCCATGTTCTCTGTCACGTCCAAGGCTCCGAATTTAGAGAGGTTAACAAGCGAAATGGGTTTAGATAAGGGATATTTCGATAGAATTTACGGAACGTTCCTTCTCTGGTTATGCTAGATCAAGAATAAAATTGTGACGACAATTTTACTTGTAGTTTTGGAGTAAAAACGCATGCCATTCATAAAATAGTGCGCAAACAAAAATTCAACAACAACACATTATCTTATTCAACAAAATAAATCGAAGTTGTATTTTACAAACGAGCTACAAAAGACGCTAGACCGAAGATAAAGACCAAGACTGTTTCAAATCATTAACAATTAGACTTGTCTGTCGCTAGTGATGTTATAATTTAGATGCTGATAGAACAAGAGACATCAAGTCTTTGTTTTGATCTTAGGGAAACATACATTATCGCGCAAAATTGTTCAATTGTGCCGAATCACTGCGACGTCGAGAAAAACAGAACCAAGTATCATTGGTATACTACTCCACTATAAGCAGTCCGTTGATAAAAAGGGAAAGTAATTTCTGCTATTTTCCAAAAATATGCTCGAACACAAACAGTTCAAAAACATGGCATTTAAAGGATCTAACTCGTACTAAGGTGCCTCTCTAAGTCCGTTGAGAACAAACTGGACGAGCAA
>OZ038002.1:1944700-1974700 GCA_964035705.1 Porites rus
TATGTTCTCACCCTCTTATGTCCTTCAGCATTTTCTTGGTCTGAATCACTGTCCACATCTACAACAAAACAAAACATTTATTAGCTTTAAAATACTTTATTGTGACTCAATGTGCTACACTGTATAACAGAAGACTGTAATTTCAGATAGAGAATGTAATTTCTGGAATTCAATATGATCATGTAAAATCTACAATGTCACAACAATATCTTTCAAGGAGTTCTGCACATATTTGAAATTAAGGTTTGATTTGATTAATGACACTCTTATAAATGTTTATCAATTTTTTCATCCTCATTGAACTTACTGTTCAGAGTACATGACATTTAGATGGGAACAAAGCCCAACATGTCATATAGACAGCAGATCCATAGTATGCTCCATGGTCAGCGAGAACTTTATAAAGATTCTCTTCAAATTGTAATCTTGTTTACAGATTGATTACCTTTAAAGAGTCGGCTTTCACGAGTTATTTAAATAACCCTGCATTGGATTGTGCATTAGGGTCCAGAAGCAAGCATTCAAAACTTCAAGGAATGCTTAGTATACGTAAAACAATGCCTTTTACTTTACTTTACCAATTTAAGTCTTCACTCCAACAGAGTATTGCAGACTTATTCTTCATTCAAAAAACAAACCTCTAGCAGCAGTTTTAGTTTCCATGGCAGCTTTTGCAACGTCCAAATCACCAAGAATCTTCAGTTCTAAATTAGAATCACAGGCTTCCTTGTATGCTGTTGCTTGAACATACAAAATGTACAAAGGCTGTGGAAGATACCGTGCAGTTTCATGTTGTACACGCTTGGCATCCAGCGGCATGTTCATGTACTCTTGCACAGGCTGGGTAGCCTAAGGAAAGACAACAGCTTGACAAATTACAGCTGCATGAGAAAAGGTAGCCTGAGAAAACATCTGGCCTTTTTGTGATGCTAGTACTGGTTTCCCCTGCAAAATGACGTCTAATGAAAAAAGTGCAAAAAATCCATACTGTAGATATTATTTCGCAGGGCAACCAATGGTGGCATCACAGAATGTTGGCTGTTTTTACATGCAAGAGAAATGGAAGTTGCCGTGATGTGGAAGAGGAGTTATGCGAATGTTTTCTTCAGTGTATTGTTACATTTTCCAAATGCTATAGCCTTTGGTTTATGTTAAAGGTGATGTTAAAGGAACTGGGTCAAAAACTTTATTGCAATTCTCATGGTAGGAAATGCCACCATATTGAGTGAATCATGAAAATAACTCCTCAAAATATTAAAACAAGGTATAAATAACATAGCATACAAAACAAAAGGCACAGATGGACAAATTTGAAGGAGATTAAACCAGATTGCAATTGTGGATTTTGAAAACTTTTCAGCCTAACAGTTTTTCAAAGTTCCTTTTAGTGTTTATAATGTTTGACATGATGCTTGGGAGATATATTTGTGTGAAAAGAAGCTGTGATTCTGTCATTTGCCAGTTATTTCTTCACTTAAGTTATGAGTTCCATTGCGAATAGAGATGTATAATTAGCAATATTAAAAAATAAACTTAAACAGCCGTGACGCAACCCCTTTAACTTATCCTGTGGTAGCCTAAACTTCTGTTTTTACAGCATGACACAATTAGCAGCACTACACTGAAGTTACTGCATCTGAGATCACCAGAAGTAATAACCCGTTCTGTACAAAAATCCAGATGAGTTGAGGTGAAGGATATGTCAACAATTCAGGTGACCTGACACTCACTAAATTTGACTTTCCTTTAGATTAAAATAATAGCTTAAAATTTTACAACACAGCCTCACTACAGTTTACCTTTAATATATTCTCTAGTCTTGGTTGCAAACTGTCCAAGAATTCTTTCTTGGTGTGGATCTCTTTTGATAACGATTCCTTTTTTTTGAGAAACTGTTCTTTTTGAGTTGCTAGTCTGCAAAGGCATTTGAAGTGAAAATTAGTACAGAGTTCAAAACAAGTTCCAAAATAAAAACAATTACCAGTAATGCTTTGCTCTTAAAATACCCATCTTTCCACCACAGATGACTTGTTTAAGTGACTAACCTTCAAAAAAACTGGGTATACTGCTTTAAAAACTAAAAAATGCCCAGATAGTCAAGGCCCCACCTTTTTTGTGTAGCAATAATTTAGCAATAATAATTATTGCTAAATTAGTGCTAATTATTAGCAATTATTGCCTGCTCTGTTTAAGACCTGAATTGCTGTTTTCAAAAGATGAAGAATAAGAAATGTATGCAATTCCAGACCCTGGTTCCACAAGCTACAAAAACTTACCCTATTCTAAAACCAAACAGTTTATGTGAAACATACAGCAGCTCCAATTTGAGACAAAAAGGGGTCAAGAAACATACACTTTAATACCCCAAATACTCACAGAAAATCATTTCATCAAAGTTTAACTTTGCTTCTTTTTTTGTTTACTTTTCGCAAATCTTGGTTTTAATTTCTAACAACATTCCATAACAATATAGAATACAGAAACTCTATCGTTAACATCCTTCAACAAACCTTAGTCATAAAACACTTTGTAGTAGACAAAATACCTTTTTCTTTGCTCCAGTTCCCAGTCAAGTCTTGCTAACATCAGCTGATGAGCATCTGTCTTGGTAACTTCCTTCACAATTAAGTTTTGGAAAATTATTACACTTTTACGTGTACACAAGTGCTCTTACCACTTTTAAGCAATATCTAACCTTGACTGTCAATCTTTTTTTTTTTTTTCAACACATGCTTAGTGAAAATATTGCAATAATTAATTTTCTGAGGAAGTATGTAGACATTGTAATTTACAGATCAGCTGAAAAGATAATATGAAGGTTCCGTTGCTTTTCTTTTAAATCCTTCAACTTCAAAACCATGTTATAGTGAGACTATTTGTCACTATACACTTTTTAAGTCTGGACAAAATCCTGTGGTGTTACTACAGTATCCAATGCTTAGTGACAAATCTCTTTGAAATGACATGCATCGAAAGTATCTTAAATTCCATAAGTAGAATCCAAGCCATATTTTACAACAAATGAATTTTGCTCCACCTACAACACAAGATCAAAACTCTAGCACCTTTGTCAAAGTGCAAACACAGTCTCTAGTACTTCTTTCAAACTAGCCCTTAGCACCTGTCATCCTATTGCAAAGGAAGATGGAAAATGTGACTTTTTTCCTCAAAGAAAGTAGCGAAGAAAAGGAATTCTTCCATATTTTTAACTTCAAACACAAATTTCTACTATATAGGCCTGTGTAAAACACAGTCTGCTTTTACATGTTTTATGGAAACTGTTACACACTTTTCCTTGTTTTCTTGCCATGATCACTATTATAACAGGACACTTACAGGTTTTGAAATTTCTTTAGGTGCATCCCTAAAAAACTCCTCTTCTGAAACCAGCTCTATTTCTTCATCCTTTGACCTTCATAACAGAAATTCATATAAGTCACATCAAAGCTTAATGACCTTCTCCATCCTTCAATTGTTTTTTCTTTGTGAATTATTTATGGTCTAAACAACAGATTTCCCAGCAAGCCTGATTTTTTTGAGGCTTTCCTTTCGCAGCTGCATAAGTTGCACCTTGAATTGCAATGATCTTCTTTGCATTTAGTTTCTAACTCTTGCTGTACACTTTACAGAGACCATTATAAAAACAAGGCTCCTGCCATGTACAAACACAAAAGTAAAATTATTCACTTACTTGAATTCAAGACATTTTGTTATTTCTTTTTTCAAGTGCATCACTTCATACAGAAGGTTTTGTAACTGCAAGTGAAGACTGTCCACCTTTTGTTTAGCCTGAAAGAAGTGAAATTGTGAAAACGATGTTGAATCCTACAGCAATAATATTGTGCTTCCTAAGAGCTTTGAGAGACTCTAATAATTTGAAGCTGAAGATTTACATAGTTCTTACAGAAAGTGAAGTTAACGAAAAGTATACCTGGTTTGTCTGGTGAAAAAAGGTGGCATAGTAAGGCACATGTTCTTTCTAAAAAGAGAAATTATATTGTTGCAGCCCTGACAGATTATTTCAACTCTTTGATTTAAGGAAAGTAGTCAAAATGTTTGTACACAGCCGGGTGCCACCTCTCTGTATTAGATTAGTGGAGTCTTTCCAACCCATTACACATGTTCTACCAGGTATAACCTCCCAACTTTAGTCAAGGTGGGTTTTTCAGGGGTGCACTCACATTTAGACCTGTAAACAATTTCCCTTCTTGGAAAGGAAACATGTTTGACTAGGTCAGTGTTTTGCTCAGACAAACCAGAAAAGTTCTTAGAAATACATCGTTGACTTATATGTTTTATTATTTTGTAAACTATTAAGCAAATCTTCAGCTTTAATTTGAAATGACACTCTTTAGTATTTGATTTGTACAGTTATCATATATCCAATCACAGAAATGATTTCTTCTGACATTAGCCATAGTTACAGTCAAACTGGCAAAAACTTGAAAACTTGAAATGTTTCAGGAATGTTTATTGTGTTATGACCAATCACAGCAAAGATCAGGACAGGTGAACTAGCCTCAAAACCTCAAACTAGTTAATGTCCTTGCTTGAAGTTTTGTTTCTCATGCCCAATTGACTTTCTTCTTGCAACACAATAACATCACAGAAATATTTCTGGTGTTCACAGTTTTCCCACTTTGACTTTGTCCAATGACCAAAAGTTATCTGCAGCTCTGAACATGTTCTGACCAGTGAATCACTGAATTATACTATACATCCTTACTAGGTATACTTTATTGCATGTTTAGTACTATGGTCATACCTCTTGGGTTCTTTCTCTGGATTTCTTGCATCTCATGTGAGCAAGTCGGTTGAGCTTTTTCAAGATGGTAAACAGCAATGTACATCTGATTCTGGACTCATTTGTATCAGCATTCTGATTTTTAAAAAAAGGGCAAGTAACCTTGTTTGCACCATAATACATTTCAACATTTTTTTTTACATTATTAGATCTGGAGTGGTGCAAGACAATTACCAGACAAAGTGACAGATATAGATGGAAGCATGATTTAACATTGCTTGTTGATATCGAGTCCATCGCACCTAGCAACAGATGATACTTACCGCGAATTTTTGCTCCTGAATCTCAGCTACAAGTTTCCTGATCTCCTCCGTTCCTTTCTCGAACGACTTAACATCACTTTCAGCAGTTCTTTTTTCCACTTCCGTCTCTTCCAGGTTAGTGGCATTTTGGGCATCTGAAGATTTAGAAGGACCGTCTTTAATCGAAGAAGAGTTGGAACTGGTTGAAGATTTGACCGTTTTCTTTTCCTGTGGAGGACTACCTGCATCCGAAGGCGTACGCGTTCTCCTTCGCTTCATACTTGACACTGAATATTGGCAATCGAACTGGTAACAGTTGAAAAAGAACCAAGAAATTTCACTTATAAACACACGCTCATTGAAGCCGATTCGGCCGCCATTTTTTCATTTGCAAACGCGCATAATTTCATTATCGTCACCGCTGACTGGCACTGCTTGCTTAGAAGTACCTAACTGACCATATTTGGTCAAAGTGGAGGTGTTGATGCTTATTATAGGATGGCGGGAAAAACATGACATCATTTATTTTCATTTCTTGTTTCTGTTGACGTCCACACCTACCCGTTGAAATTTGGACGAGGTACGGCGCGATAGAATAATAATTTACGATTTATTCATGCATGAATCATCCTGAAATTACCGTTCCCATAGAGTCAGAGGCTTAAAGCGTTTTTTTGGTTATTTCTTCGTTGATGCATTTCTCCGTTGCCTGAGTTTGTCTTAAGATATTCCAGCTAAGCGGAAGACATCTTGGAGCTGAGTTCGTTCTGCAGCACGCAGACTATAAGTTCTCGAATCATTTTGCTGGAGTTATAGTTGGAATGGCTACAGTGAGTAAAAAGTTTTAAAACGTGTCAATTGTAGACTAAATTATCAAATCATTTCTGAAGCACTAAAGCAGTACTTGACAATTGTGTAGGAGGTTGATCACGAACAGCCATCCAGTTTGGTGTATGTACAAGCAAGTGAACTCTTCCCAAAGAAGACGCTCGTTTCAGGTTTGTCCAAGATTTCATGCTGTGCCATTATATTCAATGATGCCAACTGAGTTTATCGTAGCTTCAAGTTGACGGTTTTACGAGTTGGGACAACAGCAGTAAGCTTATATTTACATCCCACACTTGAGAAATTTGCATTTCAAGAAAGCTAATGATATAAGACGAAAAAGAAACTAAAATGAAGCTACAGAGGGTAAGACATTATCATTAAGGGATGCCTAAGAACTAAATGAACAGGTGGGTTTGTGTTAGGCCCTACGTAGAGCTTGCGTTTAAATCGAATGCCAACTTTTTTATTTAATGCTCTTCATATAATAGCACGTTGTGAACGTCAAATCGCACTTGGCATTTCCGTCTAGACTTCCCAATCAACGGGTTAAAATTGCGAACTTTCATTTGTCGACCTTTTCTTGGATGTTTAGTAAAGGTATCAATTGGATCTTTGTGCAACGTTCTACTCACCCAGAAGGTTAAAACAGCTGGAAATCGTCAAAAGCTTTTTATGAATTTCACGTCGATACATAATCCGGTAGCTCAAATGATCCTCATCTATTATGATTGTTGACAGTAGTTTACAAATTTATGAGAAATCTTGCGATGTATATTTAATCAGCTTTTTCTGTTTCGCATTTCAATTGAAGGTTTTAAAGCAAAATAAATTTTGATGTATATATATATTCTTTTTTGTCAGCTTCTTGATTTTTATTTTGTTGTATTTTACTCAGCCTTACAAATTTTAACCAGTTTATGTTTTTATCAGGTTAATGCCAGACGTAAAAATATCATCAATTGGTTTTATGCATTCTGAAGGGCAAGGGCATGATAACAGAGAAATTTAGAGTCACGTTTAGGCAAATGGTACCATGTCTCCCCTTACTTGTCTTTTACTGTTCATTATTATTCATTCCAAATATTTCCCCGATTCTGATTGGCTAAAAAGCACACGCATAATTCACCATAACCAGTTTCTGATGACCAAATTTGGAAGAATTTTGAGTTTAACGAGGAAATGATGGCAAAAATGCAACGTTCGTGCAGGTTAAGGCACAGTTAACTGAGAAGACCTGGGAACGAGGTTGAGTTGTTTTGGTTGTGAAAACAAAAAATGGAAGATGTTTCAAGAGTAAGAACTAGGCGAAAAAATAGCTAAAAACATGGTAAGAACAGCAAGAAGGCAACTCGAAAGGTGACATCTGCTATTTGGAGAATATTTGCAGAGCTGGACAAACCTAAACATGCACTATCGAAGATGAACTTAACATCGATGGAGGTAAGCATGTTAAACAAGGAATTATTTTGAATGAATAATAAAACAATGATTGAATTCGGCTTTCGTATCATATGAAGAATTATGGAGATCTCGGAGGGTGTTATCCGTCAAGGCCGTAACACCCTCCTCGATCTCCATAATTCTTCATAAGATACTCAGCCTCTTTCATTAATTGTTAATTAATTCTCCAAAAAAGTTAGTAAAATAATGCTTGTTAGTTTTGTCCATAAGAATAGTTTTGCTTTTATCTGCTTATTTTCAATTGTGCTAAACTCTCAACTTGAATGTGACATTTGCCATAAACGTAACTCTAAATCTCTCCAATGTGTCTTGCATGTTAACCACTAGCTTCCACTTGAATTGTCCAATGAGTCCTGAATGTTTATCTTTGTATGATCCTTTTTTTAGATGACAATACTACTCAGGTGCCATTTCCAGAGCTGAATGGAGAAAGTGTTCAATACCTGGAGAGAACATCTGATGCTGTCCTTGCCCTTTCTAATTTCCGTCTTTTTATTCGCTTCAAAGACTCGTTTGTCAATGTGAGTTGGAATTTTGCAGAATTCAAAAAATGTGCCAGTTACCCTGACTCTGAAATCAGTGATTTAGACATTTGAAAATGGAGTAAATCAAGTTCCAGTTCTGATTGCACTGGTATAACAACCCAAACTAACTGGAACCTTAATTGGCTCAGTTTCCTTATTCTTAATACTGAACTTAAGCATCATTCAGCGTTAAGCACAGGGTGGGCATTTTGCAACAAACATTTGCAATTCTTAATGTTTTACTGCAGTTCATATTTTTTTGTTTTAAAATATTTAGACCAGTTTAGTTTTTTCCTTTTCATTTACCTACAAATCTTAGATTATGTTCATGAAGGTGGCCAAGTTAAAGACCAAAAAGATAAAACTACTTTGATTGTTTTCAATCAGAATGTAATCGTCACCAAAACCCTTTGATTAACGTCTTAGAAAAATTTAGTTTGTCTCACTTTGCCATTTTGAGAAAAGCTGAAAAAGGTGGTGAAAGAGCTTGACAACACATACAGCTCAACACATTCTTCTGGATGACTCAGATAAGGGGTTGATATTGAATATTACTACAAATTGATACATAACAACAGGGGTTTCATTAAGGTTTTGAACAGAAGGGGAACTGGCTTTGACACCCGGGCAAAGAATAGGCCTTTTACATTAGTTGATCATATGATTAACTTTCTGTAAACACAGAAACAGTTCGCTTTTGAAAAATTTTGTTAGCACAAGCTGAAAGAGCAAATTAAAATTAGGTAAATTGTAAATTTTCAGTCTTCTATCTCAAGAGTACCGATTGCAACAGCTGCCGAAATTTAGAAGGATTTGTATGGGAAAAACAACTCTTGCCACCCAGTAAGGCTTTAATGGTTTTTCATGCAAATCCTTTTTTTTTTTAAATTTTCAAACTTTCGTTAAATCTTTCCTTAAGCATCATTACTTGGCTCAAATCTCATTTTTATTCATGACAGGCAATTTGAGCCCTTAAATGCATAAGGGAAAGATTTAATGAGAGTTTAAAAATTTCAAAATTTACAAGGAATTGTATGGAAAACCACTCAAGCGTAACCTGGTGACAAGAGTTGTTTTCGGCAGCCTTTACAATCGCTTCTTTTGAGATATATGGCTGAAAATTTACAGGTTACCTAGTTTTAATATGCTCTTTCAGTTCGTGCTAACAACATTTACCAAAAGCAAACTCTTTTCCTGTTTACAGAAAGTTGATCACGTGACTAATTATTGCAAAAGGCCCATTGGCAAGGCCTGGAGGGCCTTGCCCCCCTAGGGGTGGTCTGGGAACATGCTTCACCAGAAAAGTTTTTAATTCTGTAGTTGCAGAAATGTGGTTTCCTGCATTCTGAAGCTGCAGACATAAAAGATAACTATTCTAGACAATTTAATAGCAATTTGATACCAATATCCACCACACAAATAATTTGATTCAGACACCTGCTTGCAACACTGAGACATTTCAGATGGTCTTTTATGGAGTACAGTTCTTTTTGCATTTTTTCAATGCATTATGGGGGACGCAAAGTTGCATTCACTGCCAGTTAATTTGCCTGGTGCCCGGCCGTTAATGAAACCCCTGAACAAAAAATTACTATATTTTCACAACATTAAGTGCAAAGTCAATGTATTTTTTGAGTTTAATGTCAAGAGGGCAGCAAGTAGTATTTCAAACATATCCTTGAATTATTGGCTCCCTAAGAGATCAGAGCAGTATAAACTTTTATCTATTATAATAGGGTTTTCCTGCATTTCTGTGAACAAAGATGTAACTAGAGTCTAATGTTCACAAAATACAGTGATTTGTTTGAGGTTGTCCAGTGAAATCTCGACCTTGTTTCATGGTGTGTGTTCACTGGAGCGGAATGTGGGAAAGGTCTATTGCCCTTGATTGGGGACATGACAGTTTGCATCATCACAAATCTATTGCTTTCTAAATAGAAGAGGGCAATTTTGGACTGAATGTATTTTTGATAATGGTAGAATAGGTAGAGCGGCAGAAAAACTCCACTAACATTTTTTATCTGGACATTTTTTGTGCGAGTTATTATGTAGGAAAATGCCTAAATAGAATATAAAAACTTCAACATATGATATGCTGTTTCTTTAGATACCTTTGCGTTTGATAGAGTGCGCGGAAATGAAAGATCTTGTTCTGATGGACATTAACTGTAAAGATGCCAGGTCATTTAGGTTAGTAACTGGAAAACTCTTTCTCCACCTTAAAGTCATAATAATAGTAAGATTTTTGCAGAGGATAAAAACCATTTTGCACAGGGGTTCTTTGCAACAGGCATGAAGAAAAGTATGTATTCATGATATCTTTTGTCTCAGTTGTAACAATTATTTATACTTTACATGTAATTTTTTATCACTTTGTTGTTGTTCACACTTGGTACTTCTTTCATGTCTTTCAGGATTGTATTTGATAACAATGAGCAGTGCCTGAATTTATCATACCATCTAACCCAGTGCATCTCTCCTTTGTCCCGTATTGAAGATCTTTTTGCCTTTGCATTTTATGCATGGTGCACAGATGGCAAGCAGTCAAACACAGCAGAGGAGGAAGAGTTTACTAGCTTCTGTCAGAGAGGTAGATTTGTTCAAATAATTGATGTTTTAGTAGGTGAACAAACTCTATGCTATGCTAAGTACATTGGTAAAGTGTAGTGTGGCTGTAGAGTGAATATTGTCAAAAGGGGATTGGTTTTATGAGTGAGAGCCAAAGGCATTATCTATGATAGACATATTAGAAGGCTGTTAACATTCTATTCAAAATCCAATTGTTTAAACAGTACACAGCACATACCGGGGTCTGACTTTGTCTAAAAGCAGTTAAATTTTTTTTTAGATGCAGAGCAGTATTCTTTCATGTCTGAAGTTAGGCGAATGGGTTTTGATAATCTGCGTGATGCCTGGCGGATCACTGACCTCAACAGTAACTTTGAGTATGTACCTTTGCATTATAACTTTGTTATTTGCTGCAGTTCTAAGAATAGCAGCAAATTATTGTTTTCACGGTTCCAGCTTATTGACAGCTGTCACAGAGACTCATGTATAAAGGGGCGGGATTTTACTGAGGTTATCATTCTAAGCTGACATCGCTGCCTGAGTTTCGTTTGTCAATGCTTTTTTCTTTTTGTGTCATTTGAATTTATTGCCGTTGGTGGTTGATGTACTAATAATTCTGTATTCTAGTTCAACCTCTCTCCCTCGAGGTTCATGTTAAGTGTCTGGCTCTGCTTTCGGGAGGGTTCAGGTTTCCTCCTTAGTGAAGGGGGTTTTTCCTGACGGGCAGCAGACACGATATCCTCTTTATTATTGATCAAGGAACTTTACTTGGAACTTGTTATATTTTTTCTACTTCACTGCCTTTGCAGTACCTAAGTGTTTGTGTTTGTATGAATAAACGGGGACTGATGTTCGCATTACGCTGGGCTTCTATCCAGTGCAGCAGTCAGTTTTCCTATTTAACACAGAATGATTTCATTGTTTTCACTGTTCACCGTTTCAGCAATAGGGAATAGGGAAAACGTGTAAAAGTATTTGTTATGAAGGTAAGACTGATTTAGTGTGATAAAAAACCTTTGTCAATTAGATTGTGCTGTACATATCCTAAGCTTCACATCGTACCAGCCAAGATTACAGACAAGGAAATGGAGGCTGTTGGTAAATTCAGGACTTCAGGACGATTTCCATCTGTAGTTTGGAGGTAAAGTTTGAATTCAACTGATCTCTTCTGTATACCAGGGTTTGTGCAGTTCATGGAAAACCTGAAAAGTCATGATTTTTACGAATATCATTTTCCACCCTTGAAAGGGATGGAAAATTTAAGTTATGTTTGGTAGATAAGTTACTGCAGGTGTCAAAGTAAGGGCAATGTTATCTAGAGACAAGTTATTAATCAGTGTGAGCGACTATTAATCGCTGTAAATAGTGAACTTACCAGTTGTGATTTTGGTGCAGGCACATGACCAATGGAGCAGTGATTGCTCGCTGTAGCCAGCCTGAAGTGGGATGGTTTGGCTGGCGAAGTCCAGAAGATGAAGCTCTCCTTCATGCAATAGGAGCAGCATGTGCTATGGACTCTGCAGCATCATCCCTGAAAAAACAACTTCTGAAGGAGCTAGGCAAGACAAACCTTCTGAGCAATGGCCACACAGATGGCATTTGTAATGGGGATATGATTGGCAATGGCAACGATGATTCTGTTAGGGACAATAAGGTTACATGTGAGAGTGGAGTTGCAGAACAGCCCAAGGTTCTGATTGTGGATGCCAGGGCCTACTCTGCTGCTGTGGTCAATAGGGCAAAAGGTGGTGGCTGTGAATGTGAGGGTGAGTTGACTTCCTTGGTTTATATTTTTTACTTACTTTACTGACTGACTTATTTTATTACCTTATTTTTCTGACTCTCTTATTGATTAAAAAGTTATGGTTATTTCATTTGAAACTTAAAGTGAAGATTATCACACATACTTGATTTTGACTGCAAGTGCTTATATAAATACCTTCCATTTTTATATTAATCTCATCATCGATAGATGATCTTGGGAGCTGGTGCCTAAAGGTTGGTGTAACCTGGCTTGTGTATTAGGCACAGGAAGGAGGTATCCATGGCAACTCTGCTAGTAGCTGCTACCAAGGTCACTGTCTCACTGAACCATTTTTAAGAACACTTACCAATGAAACCTTATACTCTCTTGAGGGAGTGGGGAAATGGAAAGCAGGCTTGAAAATTAGCAAGCAAAATGACCTTGTACAAAAAGGCCACCAATTGAATGCTGCCCCTGAACGGTGTTGAGGGGCAGTTGCTGACCAGCATTGTTTCAATTTCAACCTTACCTAAATTTTATTATGCCATATTTTATTTAAAGAGTAATTTATATGTTAACATTTTACTTTTACTTTATTCTGTTGCTATGGTAACATATAATCTCCAAAATATGTTCACCAACAAATGCAGGGCTCGACTTTAGAAAAAAAACCTTGGGGCTAGCTGGCTCCTAAGTTTTTAGATTTGGTCGCCAAAAAATTTTCGGCCCTTCGGGCCAAAGATTTTTATTTGAAAATTTCATTTGACACTGTCAAACTACACCTTCTCTTATCGCTTCTTGCGTATCACTTTGCCTAGATTTCTTCAGCTTGAAGGAAAAGGAAAGATAAAAAACACGTAAAAAGAAAATCCTTAATGTTGCATACTTTCATTATTTTTCATTGACTACAAAAAATATGTGACCTTATTAAATAAGGTCACATATTTTTTAGGAAAAGGGGGATTAAGGTGAATAACAAAAAACGTGTTTTTTATCGTTTTAAACGTAAATGTGTTAAAACACCATTAAAACGTATTTAAACAACGTTTAAACACACAAAAAACGCGTGCGCAAGATTTTTTTGTCGAAAGAGCTTTATACAAACGACGCGTTTAAACGCTGTTAATTTACCTCAAATGAGCGCATAATTACATGGACACTTGCTTCATTATTGGTTGTCATCCGGGTTTACTCTGATTTATTTGAAGCAATGGAGCTCGACAAACCATCGAAAACTTAAGTCAAGTACTCGGAACGGAGAAGAAATTCGGGATCGAAAGTCTAACCAAATATGGCGGAGTTCTTCGAGGAAGAAAACAAAACACTAAATACTTGGTGACTCAGTACGTAAATCATGAGTATAAACTTCAACTGAAGTGAGGAATGTACGAATGAATATTACATGATGGAGCGATAAACAGCGCTGTTGCAGCGGTGCAGAAAATTCCCAAATCACGATCTGGGCTGCAAAGTGGCTTCGAAAAGATAAAATGTTGTTACCGGTAATGGCCTACCACTCGTCAGTACAAAAAAAAAAAGAATTGCAGACTTCAATAATACAATAATCATGAGACACGGTAGAGGAGTTGACAAGGCCTTAGTAACGGTGTAAAAACCACTAGAAAGTCAAAATACAACTGATACTTTTAATCCACGCATACACGTTACAAAAGCACGTGACATAACAAATCTGCAACAGTCTCGCTTTGTAAATATTCAGCAATAACTCATCTAAATGTAAGAACATGCATTAACATGCAGACAATGAAGTTTATCTTTTTTAAAAATAAAGAGAATAAGAGCGATTGTGCTACATAACGTTTGCACGGACAAAAGGCAAATGATTTTTGATTCGTTGCGACAGCGTAAGCCTGACATCGCTCACCTTGACGTTTTGTCCATGATCCACAATCTGCTACACTTTTTTCATGAAAGAAATCAACCTTATTTTACTTGGTCGTCGTTAAATTTTACAATGGACTAAGGAACGTACATTATCGTGAACGTTTTAATCTTGTAAGTGCATGCGTACCCCAGCTAAGATTCTTGTATCTCTGTTGCTTGCTCTGGTTCAATTCGTCGGTACTTTATAGCGTAGAATTCACTGTACAGTGCCATTGTTTACAAATACCTTTGAGCTGTTCCATCCAAAAACATCAACAGAACTTCCATCTCAAAACAGAACTAGACGCAAAAAACTTACAATGTACGAATGTTTGCGCCCTTCATTCAACGGTCGCAAATGTTTGTCTAGATCTGTAATGGGATCTCATGCAAAGGTGCGGACCAATAAGATTACAGCCTAGGATGTCTCAAGGGAATTAGCGATAACTTTCCCACACTCGCCAGTCACGGAATGAAATTTATTGAAACCTTGATTCAGAACACATAGAATTTGGAGGTTTATTCAATAAGTGATCTTCCCTGCACACAAGCTTACTCACATTTATTAGAGGTACAGTCAAAGTTTTCTCGTTATAAAAGCGGGCGAAAAGTTGATATTTTCTGTTGTTACGGGGCGAGCGTTACAAACAACATCATGACTAGTGACCCTGAATGCGAAAATATGCATGTTAGTCGAACGATAACACAAAACATGACTGAAGGCTTGCGGCATTATTTCTTTGATTCTGCTTCGCCTCTGGCGACGTGCTTTTGTCGCCAAAAATTCCAAAGAGGAAAAACGAAGGAGTCGAATGTGAAGGTTTTAAAGAGCATGAAAAGATTAAAACAAGCTTGAGAAAAAGGATTGACCTTTTTGTTGGTGAAGCCCGATATGCTGATAGAAACATTTTGAAGCGTCGTTAGGTAGTGTGCGTTTCTTTGAGCAATATTGTTGGCTATTGTATTCAACATGAAAACTGCAGAATCCGTAGGCTCAAATTCAACTGCTTGCTCCTTTCTAAGGAAGACTCGAAAACCGCATCTTCTTTCCTGCGTGTGCTAATTGTTTGGTTGCTGCCGTCTTCGCATTTCATATAATAGAACACTGGTAATTTATTCATTCAAATACAACTAAATTAGCTTACTTTCCAGCATACGAAATGCAATATTGAAGTGCAACAGAGCCGGTTGTTTAAACGCATTAAAAATCTGTTTAAACGCATACAAAATGCGTTTCCACGCTTTTCGACGAAGCCGATTAAACGCGTTAGAACGTTGTTTTCTAAATTCACCTTAATCCCCCTTTTCCCAAATAGGGTCACATATTTATCGCAGGAACAAAATGTTATAGTTTACACAGGTTTGCGTGTTCATTGATGTGTGGCAACTGTGCGCTGCAATTCCATGTTCATGTTTGTGAAGCTATAATTTTAATTTGCAACTGGTGGGAATTGGAAGAGTTCAGAACGACATATAAGCTTGTATTCATTCATTTTTAGAAGCCTTTAGTCCCTTCCTTGTAAACAAAACGTCACAATTGAACGTCGCGAAAAAATTGAATTGAAGTCGTAGCGAACAAAAAGAAAACAATAGACCATTAATTTTACAGTCGTGGACTAAGTACCCTAGCCTTCGGGTGAATGTGAGGCTGACGGTGACCTTGTTTTGATACAAACCTCCTTTGCTTTGTTATGGAAATTGTCCTTGAAAAATACTAGTTAGCATAAGAATAACTTGATTTACATAATAAAGCAGGAAGGTTTGTATCAAAACAAGGTCACCGTTAGCCTCGCGTCCATTCATAACTGTAAAATGGCCTAATGAAATACTCCTACTTATTCAAATTGGTTTGATCATCCTTCTTTCTTTTTTCTTTGCCATTTAAGCAGTTTATTTCAAGTTTAAGTCTTTGAAGCCAGTTGACGCATCTTAACGAGTCGCGCTGGGCGGAAAATTCGAGAAAATTCCATAGCGTGTCGATGTGTTCTAAAATATGTATGGTAATAAACTTCGGCTGCATTCCTTTGGGGTGATCTGGATCAGGATGAGTGATCCAAGATCTGTCTAGATCATGGTGCATCAAAGGAACGGGTGAATCCATGACCAGAGTGGATTCACCGGTTCCTTTGACGCGACATGATCCAGACAGATCTTGGATCACTGATCCGGATCCGGATCACCCCAAAGGAACGCAGCCTTCATTGCAAGTGGGAATAAACACAAATGTTGAATGTCAAAAGCGGACTATTTTTGCCAAAGCTTGAGATACATTGCATTATTGGAAGAAAATACATCAAATGACCAAAATACTAACCGCTTTTAGGAAAACCTCAAAATAGTTTAACTGGAGGGAATGTGGAATTTTTCGTGTTTCAGCGAGGCAAGGAGAAATCCGATATCTACAAAAAAAAAACACAAAATGCTTAATGCGTGTGTCTGAGGTTTGCGTTTCGGCCGTGTACGATCTACCATCAATGTATTTTATTTCTTTCTCTTTAGGAACTACAAAATATTGCCAATGAAAAAGAAAACTACAATTTTATTCGTGATAAAGCTGCGACAAATATACATACATTCAGTTTTTGTTCGATAACAATGCGAACTTTCGTAAATTAAACTTTCTATTCATTGTCCTATGACATACCGCGACTAAATTGTAATGTGAAAACGAATGTTATTTCTTTTGAAATGGTAGACCATAGTTTACAATCAAATGGTAGCAAAAATCCCGTTTTACGAACAAATGTCACTTCCGGAATGCTCTCAACCAAACATGTGGTTAACTGATTTCACAATAGTAATTATAGTAAAGGCGCAGTTTAAACGGCTTTTTGCATGAATGTGGCAAGAAATTAGATGGTCTGTGCATTCTTCACGGTTTGCAATTACCACTGTTTTCGTTGATACGTGACTTTGGAAAACAAAACACCCGCGGAAACGTTTCCGTCATACGTGTTATCGACATATCGGATCAAAATCCACCAATCACAGCCACTAGTGTGACCTTCTGACCTTCTCTACGTCATGCCAGTGGGCTGTGATTGGTGGATTTCAATCCGATCTGTCGATAACTTGTAAGACTAATGGAAATTTTGGAAACGTTTCTGCGGGTGTTTTGTTTTCCAAAGTTGCGTATCAACGAAAACGGTGGTAACAGTCATTTATTTCGTCATGGATCTCAGGTAAGGAAAAATAACCGAAATAAAATAATAACTTGAAATCGGGGTGGCCAGACTGGCGACCATACGTCAAAAGTTAGTCGCCAGCGGACTAAATCTAGTCGCATTGGCGACCCCACAGGTCGCAATGTCGAGCCCTGAAGTGGCCATTTTTTTAATGCAAGTATTGATTCATTAACTGATAAGGAGTTGCAGTATCAATCTTTTAAAGTAGAAGTACACAAACATTTTGGTAACTGCCATGAGTCACCTAGTGAACTCGTCGTCTTGACTATTAAAATAAAAATATTGTGGCTGGATGGGTGTAGTGGCTGTCTGTTTCAGGATACCATACAGTACATCTATTAAAGGACCATGTTCACCCAAACGGCTTTGCGCACTTGTGTTTTTGTTTTGAAACGATTCTTTTGTCAAATGCAGTGTTTTGATTGGCTTCCACTTTGAGGAGCATTGCGTGACGATACTAAAAACGACTGCGAGGGAGACTACAATTGCAGCTTTTTTCACGCTTGACCGAAGCTTAGAGAGACAGTATCAAAGAGGCCAGTAAGACTTTTAATTCTTTTCCAAATGGAGGAAGATATATCGCCGACTTCGTTAAATGTCACCGCAGAAAGCACCTCAAAATTTAAACTGGTAGTGAATGCATATGGATGCCTTGTTGAGTCCGATGAACACAATGAAGGTCATAAATTACGAAACGTCTAAGCACCAGGTGATGTTTTCCTGAAGCCCGATTCGACTGTGAAATGTTTTGATTCCTCAATCTATTATTTTGTGTTAATTCTTAGGAAGCTTTTAGGTATGTGTTCTCGAAAGAATAAGCGAGAAGTTGTGTTTGCAAAGCACCGAATCAGCACTGCATACAGTCTGTAATCGCTGTATTACACTTTCTTTAGGTTTTGCTAAGGATTGGTTTGCTAATAAGAGTTCTTGCTACTTTAGAGCCGGCTTTAATCGTGATACGCCAGACGATAAGTTGACGTTAAGGATATCACTCGCTTCATAGGTTAAATTAAATAAAACATTGTTCATGTTAGATTGACTCGCTTGTTTTGCTTTCAACTGATTTCAACGGGACCTTTGTTTACAATTGAACATTCGATGTAGAAGGAACTCGGCAAACACGCTGTCTGTAGAATTTACAGCCAAGAGTTTCTTTCCCATCTCTCCAGGGATTAAAAAAGCGGATTCACGGAGACGAATGTACTTCGGCGACCCCCGTCGACGCGGTCTTCCAACCATGCTTCCAACCGTTCGTTTCGATGGAGCCGCCATCGAAAGTGCTGCAGTGAAACAAACACTCACAGAAACAAAAAGGCTCGATACCATTCCAAAATATCCAAAAAGATGTAAAGAAAAATACCAAAAGAACTTGTTGAGACTTTCTTTTAAACCAGATTTAGGGAACTGTAGAAGATTAACAAAGATTGACTTTACACACTAAAGGCAGCGATTTTCAACTACGCGAAATGTTTTTTCTGGAGTACAGGGCGCACAATGCATCTAGGGTGAAGATGGGCCTTTAAGTAAATATTCCTCATTTTTTAACACTCTTTCTAGTATTTTGGCTCAACATTCTTTTTTGTGACTATTTTTAATGGTGAGCTGATATTAGGTTCTTCTTTTGTTTATCAGAGTATTATCCAGGCTGTGAGGTACTGTTCATGAACTTAGCAAATATTCATACAATAAGGAAAAGTTTCCAGAGTCTGAGAACATTGTGCCTTGGCCCAAGAGATTCTCCCACGTAAGTGATTTCTATGACACTTGATGCCATAAGGACCAAAACTAAATGTAATTGGGTGATAGTGCAGCTTTTTATGGGATGTATTCCCTGACTATGAAACCCGTATTATGTAGAATAACATGTTAATTAAGGGCCAGTTTCTTAAACATCCAGACAACTATTTATGCTCAAAACTTTGTCACGTTTGTGTTGTGTTAAAAATTCTTCATTGGTTTAATTTGTATTTTGTAAGTTTCTCAAGTTTCCATCTGTACCCGAGCAGGCCCCTTTATGCAAAATGCATTGATTATCTTAACCCATTCACTCCTGGAGATTTTGCCAAAAAACGCGTTTTGAAGCTAGTCGAGTGGTTTTCTGGTCACTGTTGTGCTATAAAGAGCTAAAACTTACCACAAACCGCTTTACAGGTCGTACACTTCGCGGCCTTCTGATCCAGATTCAAAATATCAGCTTGCGAAGTTCGGGCATGCGCAGACAGCAAAATTTCGAGATAGTTTTTGGGTTTAAAAGTGACACAGCAGTCTTGACTTTTACTTTTCGCTTTCTCTCCTCCCCTCTTTTTTCGCTTTTTTTGCCTCATTTTTTTTTTCTCTTGCTGGGCATTTAGTAGGCTTCATTTTGGTGGGAATACTTTTTAGGAAAGCTTTTAGGATCTTAGGATTAGGTGAAAGGAAAGGTAGGTGGGCAATGGAACAAGATTTTCATGGAGATTTTCAGGTCCATGTTACATGGTTTTTTTGCCTCTTTCTCCGGTTTCCTTGACTGAATTGTGCTCATTCTGGTGTGGTTTGAAAGATCTCTTCACTCTGCACAAGTTAGCGGACAAAGTTGTCCTTGACCGTTAAAACTGATGACGTCACAAAGGGTAGAAAGGACGTGGATCTGCACGGGCGGTTACAGGCGGTTCAGGGGCGAATGGGTTAAGGTTTTGCTTCTTAACTACAGTCGAACCTGTTCTAAGTGGTCACCCTTGGGGAATGGCTAAGCGACTGTAGGACTTCGCAAATGGTGACTGTGACCACTAAGTGGTCACAGTCACTAAGTCACTAAGTCTTAATAGAGGTTGAAAATGCAATACATTAAGGGAAGTAATTTTCGGGACTTTGAAAACTGACCTCTTGATAGAAGGTGACCGCTTAATAGGGTGTTGCTTAATACAGATTTGACTGTATCACATGCTTTCTTTTGTATTCATGCTAGTTGGTGGTCAAGCTTGGAAAAGACAAACTGGCTTCATCATATTTCTTTGTTGATGAAAGCAACCAACGTTGTGGTGAATGCCATCGACAAGGAACAGAGGCCTGTTGTAGTGCATTGCAGTGACGGCTGGGACAGAACAACCCAGTTAGTTGCTCTGGCAGAGTTGATGCTTGACCCTTACTACAGAACAATTGAGGTGAGAAAGCTAAAACCTTTTCTTTCCGGGAATTTGTAACCTATCATTTGGTTGGTAATAATCCTTAGCTCAAATTACTTCAGGAAAGTTGTTATCACAGGGTAAGATGAAAATGAAAAAAACAGCTTGCCCTTCACTGCTACTTTAGTTCACTAGCTGGGAGCTCTGAGGAGTGGAAACGGCGGATGGTAGAAATTGCCGTTCACGGAAAAACAAACTTCTCAGAATAATTATTAATAAAATTAATACGGTCATAAATAACAAGATAGATCCTAACCGTTTTTTTTAACATGATACAATGAAAGCAAACAGTGATTTTAAAGCCCTATAACAGTAGAAGAGTGAGAGCAAATTTACAGCCACTAGCGCTTAATAGTTACTAAAATGCATAATTCAATTCAATTTCTTTAGTTTGCCTTTGATATTTTCTCACGTGTTTAAAATGTTATTAACATTTTAGCTTACATGTAAAATCATGCCATGGTTGATTGACCACATCATGTGGTGTTTTTGTAAATCTCAGCACAGAATTGTCCTTGTTTACATAACATTATTTTCTTCAATTTATTCAGACGTAAAATTAACAACTAAGTTTCACAAAAATTAACATAGTATTTTAATTTGCTTCTTTGTAAAAGTTCAACTGAATATTTTCATTAGATCTGTAATACTAGGCTGTGCTCTAAGAAAAAAATGAAGGGAGCCTAGTGCCCTGAACCTGTGAAATCCAGGGTCCCCAGAATAGAATTTCTGTGAAAAGCTGAGATTTCCTAGTCACCCAAGGGCAAAAACAAGGTGCCAGGGGCTGAGATTTACAACTTGTTACCTATGAATGCTATTCTAAATGCCAGCCCATTCAGGTCAGATATACAGTCACTACTGTACAGGTGGTGTAAGGAACAAACAATGCTTCATACTGTTGTTACCCTGTTGCTCAACAGTTTCTCTTTTCAGCTATCAAGTACACGAGGAAAAAGCTGATGTAATTGAATTTTATAATAATTTATGAACTTTCACAATTATTTTAAGTATTCCCAAACTGTTGTAATGTTTCCCTTGTCAGGGATTCCAAGTATTGGTTACTCGTGAATGGTTGGAGTTTGGTCATCGTTTTGCAGACAGGTGTGGTCATGGGCACAATCAGGATGAGAACCAGAGGTGTCCAGTGTTCCTTCAATGGTTGGACTGTGTTCATCAACTCACCAGGCAGTTTCCCTGCTCATTTGAGTTCAATGAATCATTTTTGGTAAGATTTTGAGTTTGTGTATTGTTCCCAGAAAAGGTCACTTGACATGCACTGGACATTGTGATTTCAATAATTCTTCAAGTGTGTGTGTGTGTTCTGCCCTTAGGCAGGTCCTTCCTTATAGTGCCTGATCAAAGGTGCACCTCTTGACTGTTATTTAAGGGTCACCATCCTTCACTCTATCAAGCATTCCCATTCTAGGTCTTGCAAGTGGCCTTATTCCTATTTTTCTCCCCTCAAATATAACTGATGAGAGTAGATCACCATGCTGTGGGGTATGTCCAAGCCAGGCTCTCTGTCTTCTGTTGATAACAGATGTGAAGGCCCTCTCCTCACCAAAACACCTCAATACTTCTTCATTCCAACTTTGTCAGATCGAGATATGTTTGAGACCTTCCTCCAAAGCCACATCTCACAACTCTCCAGCTTTGAAACATCTTTGCAATGAAAATAGCTATTATACACCTTAGGAAATTTTTGTGTGACATATTATTGAGGTGCCACAAGATTTTGGGCATTTTCAAACCCATGCAATACCCTTTGAAGACAACAACAGGTGTATAGAGAAATCACAGCACTTGTACTAGTAATATAATTCTGCAAAGTAGATCCAAAGACTTTCCTAAACTCACCCTTCAGTGAGGTAGTCCTCCTGGGAATTCGAAAAGTGTCACCCATCTTCAGGCCTTCCCTATTACTGGTTTCTGAATCTTGACATGACTGCATAAGAGGTTTTTGGGTCTCCTTCCTTGAGTGCAACTTAAGAAATGTCTTTGACTTAGATGCCTCAGAGTCTTGCCCTTTTTTCACTTCTGTTTGAGTCCTCTTGAAAGTTAACTTCTCTTTTTATTGAACAGGTAAAATTGGCACAGCATGCCTATTCCTGTCTGTTTGGTACATTTCTCTGCAACAGTGAAAGTGAGCGTCTGAAGGCAAATATCTTTAAACGTACCTTCTCGCTTTGGTCATTATTGAAGCTGAAAAATAAAGAGTTCAAGAATTTTCTGTACTCTTCTTCTTCTGAGCAGGTAACATTTTGACACAGTTTATGCAGGTACAGTTGTAATCTCATCCTAGTATTGTCTCTGAGCTTACAAGAGTTCCTAAACTGCTTGATCAGTCTGGTAGGAAATAATGGTTTAAATTCCCACTAGACATCTAGATTATTAACTGGTGGATGTCCGAAGGGCATTTTCAAGTTATCACTTTGGGGTTGAGATGTGCAAAGGAGTCACTCACTGACTCGAGGTAGATGATCATTGGCTTGTTCCAAAGTTGCCTGATATGAAAACACCATTTTGTTGTTGTTACCAAAGTGTACTTTGGGCAACTTCAGGCGTGCATTCACTCACACCATGTCGTGATCAAGAGAACCCTGGATATGAGGTTGGAATATGAACTCATGAAAACACAAAATGTGTTTTGATAGGTACATTAATAGATTTTCTTCTTTAAGTCATTTCAACTTAAATAAATATTTTATTTTATTGCATTCATGACTTCTCTATTTTCTAGACAATGTATCCACAAGTTCCCGATAGTTTTTACTTTGATTTTGAACCTCTTGCTGCACTGATAACACAACCAAAGTCTAATAATATTATTTCATTTTTATGTTGATATTGAGGTTTATATCTTCGGTTTAAGGTTTTACAAGCCTCCTGTCAACCTCGTTGTCTCCAGCTGTGGTCAGCCGTATATCTTGCCAACCCTACTCCTTATTCTGAGACGGTGTTGGAGAATGGAGACACCAGTGATTATGGTGACTCAGTAAGCAGTGCTTGTGTCACTCCTGTCTCTCCTGTTTTCCCAAGTGTTAACAGCAGCATTGAGCAAGAGGAAGAAGCTCTGCAGACGTGCCATGTTACAGCATCTAAATCTGATGGAAATCTGTTGTGCAAAGACTGTTTAAAACATCAACAAGCACTTGACGACAATAGGAAACAATTATTTGATAGTTTAGATAGGAATTTGAAATCAAAGAGCTGCCCTGAATGTGGGACTGATATTTCTGATAATGACATACCCCAAAGCACACCCATAGCAAAGGACGCTGTTGCTCTTGAGTCAAAGAGTGTGTATGTTAGTGCTCAATCAGACTCCTGTTTGAGAAGTGTTGGTGATGTAGAAAGCAGTATGTCTAGTAGCACACAAACTGTTATTCT
The DNA here is from genome assembly GCA_964035705.1 of Porites rus. Taxonomy (NCBI): domain Eukaryota; kingdom Metazoa; phylum Cnidaria; class Anthozoa; order Scleractinia; family Poritidae; genus Porites; species Porites rus. The sequence continues at coordinate 1,968,492 of OZ038002.1, forward strand.
AGATTCAACTGAAGGCGATTCTGCCATTGAAAATGGACTGGAATCTTCTGAAAAGACCTCCTCTGAGGGTTTAACAGAGGAGACTCAACAAATGACTTCTGTGGTGGAAGAACAATCTTCACTGCAAGAGGAAGGTTTGCAAGAAAGTAGTGATGTAGGGCAATGCATGGTTGAAACAGTGCATGGTTCTTCATTTAGTAAAGGAATACCTTCGGATGAAGAGGTAACAGAATGTTCAGAAAACTCTCAAGGGACGCCAGCTAAATCTTCAAGCAACCTAACTCTTACAGGCAGTACCCATGAAGCAACACCAAGTACATCAACATTGAGACCAAACTCATCAGAACTCTTCACTAGGTACCTAGACATAGATGGATTGACATATGTTTCTGATCCTGTCCAAGAGAGACTGCGGCAGATTGAAATGGCACACCAAGCTAAAGTGGAAGCACTGCAAAGACAGCTGTTGGATACACAAAGGAGAAGAATGACGTCCACAGAGGGAGGGACAGCTGGAAGAACAAGTGATCTTGCCGATGAAGTGGTATGTAGCATGTGATAGAAAAGGAAGAAGGGTAAAAAAGGAAATTGAATACAAAGTCAGTTAACTGAGAGTCGTTACAGGGAAATCTCAAACCAAGGCCTTAATGTATTGACTGAGTGATAGCGACTGAGATTTCCTTGTAATGACTGAACAGATGAGGTTATAAAGTTAATAATTTATTTGGCCTTTTCAGTATAGACCTGAGCCTGCGATCAATATTTATTAAAATCAACAACTGGTCAGGGGATAACTTTAAAAAACGTATGACCTCAATGAGTTAACCATAGCAAGAAACAGTGATAAGCCTAACTAGTTAGAGGCAAACCATTCAGCTACTGACACCCATGATGATAGGGCCATCAAAAACAGTCGTGGCTGATGGCTAAACTACTCAGCGATGCTGTCTTGTGAAACCACTGGGCGAAAAAATGGATTTGCACAAATATGCTCTTTGCAAATATGTCACAAGGGGTGAATAAAGGGCAATGATGGCAAATGTCATGTTTGCATATCAAAAAACGGGGTGTAAATAACTAGGCACCATCTTTGCTCAGATTTACTCCTCAGTTTTCAACATGTTGTGACACATTTGCAGCAAACAAATTTGTGTAAATCCATTTTTTCCATCCAGTGAACAAGCAAGAAATAATATTATGTTATTTCGTTGTTTTTCACCACCAGTGTTCATTACCAGAATCAAGTGTAAGTGGAGAACAGCCGCCTCTGTCACTTGGCAGTGGTGATGAAGGGAGCTGGATTCAAGTGGAAGAGAGTGAGGCACAGCCTACTCTGTGGGTCCCAGATCATGCTGCAACTAACTGTGCAAAATGTGATACACAGTTCTGGATTGCTAATAGAAAACATCATTGCAGGTAGTTATTGTCCCAATATTAATTGAAATATTTTGTCATTCACCCGAAAATTACAATAATAATAGTCTCCAATCGTTGTGGGTCATCATTACTTATGACAAGCTCAAAAGTCATCTGAGACTAATAAACAGCAATTATTGGATGATGCTGAGTATGATTGCAAAGGAGTTATCGGCCAGGGCAGATAACACTCTCTGAGGTCTGCATAATTCTTCATATCATACACGTCAACTACAGTAACAGTACTGCTTTCAGTCTGCATGATTATGCTCTGGGCCCAGTTGTTTGAAGGGCGCTTAGCGATAACCCAGGGTTAAATTTTAATCTGTTCAAAAGTCTAATCATCCAATTGTAGACAAGAAGAATTACACCGAATTTGCTTTTTATTCTTTCATCTCTGAAATCACATTTCGCACTATCGCTGGGTTATCTTAACCCAGCTTTGTACAACCCAGCCCTGAACATTATAATTATAGTCATAATATAGTCATAGTAACTCACTAATTCATAAGGCCTTATACTCTGCGTAATTATTTATATTAGTGACGTTTGTTAAATCTCAGATAACCGTTTTCCAATGATCCCTTCTTGTGTTCATCGGAAACCTGTACCTTTTTACTTTAGCGAGTTCAAAAAGCCGTCACTAATACGTGCCACCCTTTTTGATGGCTACTTGAACAGGAACTAACTTGTATTTTTTTCCCCACAAATTTTGTCCAGGAATTGTGGGCTGGTTTTCTGTGGAACCTGTTCCGAAAAGAGATTACCGTTGCCTGAAGAACAGCTGTATGATCCAGTTAGAGTTTGCTTAGCGTGCTTTGAAAAACTAGTCACTCTTCAAGAACGTGAGAATGAGAAAACGGTGAATGAAGGCACAATTAAGTAGCAGACTTGTGACCAATTCAAAGGCGCACATCTCCTCGCAGACCACCTTAATCACTTGAATTGCTAGGAATTAATACCAAGTGGTTTGAAAGTATTTTTATATTCTATGCTGCTTCAAAATTGTAAAGCAAAAACAATGTTTTCACCCTGACAAGTCATATATTATTATCAAAGTTGCAGTGGTATTTTTCCAACATATTTTTGTGTCACTTGTATTTTTTCAACCTTTTTATAATTTTTGTTCTGGCATATAAACGTGACTTTCTTGCATTTTTAATTCCTTCCAGCTGCCTTTCAAATGATTAAGGTGGTCTCTGTCTTCATTTGTAGTATCATTAGACTATTAGGGCTCCTAGAATGAGGTTAAAATGTTTAGTGTATAATTAGTTACGGTTAAACAAATTTCTACATTGGTCAAGTATTCCCTCGAAATTATGTAAATATGCAAAACATTTTGTTGAAAACTAAACCTAAAAATAATGTTGTTTCTTCTAAGTATTTTTGTTTGTATTTTATTTTGACTTATTGATTTGAATCATCAATTAATTATTAGGTTACCAAACGAAACAACAACAACAACAACAAAAACATTATCTTGACAACGTTTTGGTATTGTGATAAAAAATCGAAATCGCATTTTCATCTTTAGGTTGTTATAGTTTTGCATGCACAAAAAATACGTTTCTTTCCATTACGCAGAGAGTTAAACTATTAGCGGTGGTAAGTTCGTTTCAACTTCATTTTGTTCAGCCTTTGTTTCCAAAACTCATACTATGTTCTAGCTTAAGAGTTTGTCTATGAGCCAAACCCTGAAGAGGAAATGTGTAGAGAAGGTCCTAGTAGTAGTGAAGTTCAAAAGCTGGATAGTTCTTTACACCGAACAAATCATTATCCAGTAGATATAGATATTATAGAAAACAACTGCGTCATCCCCTGGACAAAGATTTATCCAGTGGATAGTGCTATGCACCTTATGAGCAAGTTGGACCAGTACTTTAATTTAATACTGTTGACTAAGATGTACTTTTCAGTCTGGGGATTAAATCCGTAAGTGTAATCATTGAAATGAAAGCAACTGATCAGCACTTTCCTCTGGTACTGTTTATTGCGCTGTACCAAAGATTTAAAAAAATATTAACTTAGAGGGGTTTAACTCCATAATTCTTTTATACGACAGGAGTTAAGGATGGTTCGTTGAATATAAAATTATGTCAATTTTGGGAGGAAACATACTAGAGAAAGTTACCCAATCAAAACTGGTTTGTCAGGCACTCGCTGGTGACTCCTATAGACACTTGTGTGTGTTTACGCAGTACGCTTCTTGCTGCCTAGCATTTCCTCCTGTCGAATAACTCATTGTGATCTCCAGCTGATCCTACGTGATGATATTATTTGTACTTCTCGGAGCGACCTTTTAAAATTGGTTTTGACTAGCTTAGCCCATGTCTACTTTATCATGTTTTCCCCAATTAGAATCAGATTCATTTCCATTGCAGATTTGTCGCTGCCAGATGACGCCGGGAAATTTTCCCAGTTTTGATTGTTTTTTGGATTAATGATAAGAGAACCTAGAATTCTCGCATGATAATGAATGGAAAAGCCACGTTCACTTTACTTTTCCAGTCGTACTTTGTAGAATTAATCAATGTGAATGTTCCCATCTTAGTTGTAATAAAAATTTACGTTCAACGTGTACTGGATTACGTTGTCATTATAGCTGCGAGGTTTTGAAAGTTAGACAAAATGTTTGACTCTGTGTTTCCATGTGTTTGCTGAGCAGAAACGGGTTTGGCTTGTTTCCTGGTTTGCCGGTACGAAGGCCAAAAGAATGAACTACGTGGATATGATGCGTTAAAAACAATGAAAAACAGGATACTGATACTCCTTTTAAGAACCGGGTTTTAGTTTTGGTCAAAATTTTTGACAGTGAAGAATATTAAGCGTTGTACGCAGAGAGGAATGCGTTGGAGAGGCAACAAAAATGAACTCTTAAACCGGCATTTGCAGCTTGGTCGCATGTGTAATATGGTTTTAGAGGATGACTCGATCATTGCATGGCGGCGTTATGTCGGTTGTATCGGTCATGCGTAGTTTCTGGACACGTTTCAGCTGTTGCTGACCTCGAGGAATAGGGTACTCCTTGTCGAATTATACGGCTATAGATAGGAAATGCAGCGAAGATTTTCGGAGGGGGGGGAGGGGAGGGGAGAGATAGATTCCGGCTTCAGTTAAAAATGCATGCCGTTTATTCAGTTGGTTATTTGGAACAGGCTACTTATTATGAGGTGCTGGTGGTGGTAATGTTCGAGAACAAGATGCTCATCTAGTATGAAGTAATAAAAGTCCCCGAGCCCATGGATCCTCATGGCAAGGAGAACGTGCAACAACCGTGACAAAAAACTATTGGCCACTTCCACATCTCCCATAATGCACCTTATTTTCCCCCCAAAATTTTGCATGACCTTTGTTTCTCATTTCTCCTGGGTATTACAGCCGTACCAAGAGATATCGAAAACAGTGCTTATGCAAAATTTTGGGGGGAAATAAGGTGCATTATGGTAGATGTGCAAGTGGCGAATCAGCGAACAAAATCGCTTAATTGAACATTGAATTTACACATTTAATCCAAACAACGTCAGCTTTTGACCGAATTGCAAAGAACCGGGCAAAGAACTCAACACTCAGTCTTGCGTGATCATTAAAATGCTACTTTTGTAACAGTTTATCTTACTATTGAAATCTTTTTCTCACTGTTAGAGTCCCTGCCGCTTGATGGCATTTTGACAAAGAATTCATATTGAAACAACACGGCTTTTTCCATCCAAAGAAAACAAAAATAACCATGACTCGCTCAAATTTTAATGGTAGATAATTCAACACAGCCACGACATATTGGGAACCGCTGTTTAACTGAAGTTTCTCATAAAATACATCACTACCTCATTTTTCGTATATGAATGTTCAAATTTTCGTACTCTCGATGGCACTAAAACTGCTGCTATATCCTAGCAAATTTTGAAACAAAAGAACTGTACTGGCGCATAGAGCAGGTGATGCATGTAAATTGGAAATTTAATCCCTACTTTTCTTTAATTAAAGATTCTGGGTTAACAGTTTTCGGAACATACAGATCAAGAGCTAAAACTTTGAAATCAACCACCAAAATTTCAATGCTGTGAAGTTCAATAAAGTTATCAATCCTCAAAAAGTTGATCGCTAGATTGTTTGCTGTTACAAAAAAAATTAGCCGACATTTCTGCCTTATTGAGGATGCAAATTATACTTCCTTTTCAGCAAAATATAAATAGATTTATTATTCATTTAAAGCAACTAATCGATATCTGTAATTTTATATGGCTTATGGACTCTATTCGGTGTAAAAAACCATTTGCCGCTCCTCAAGACGAACCTTGGTGCTGATAACCGGCTACAAAATGGACGCAAAGACCCCAAACGGTATGTATAATTTTTCTTCAGAAGCAAGGGAAACGTTCTCTTCGTAAGGTTAACCGGCCGGTGATGTATAGCTTATATATATTTTTGGAAGACTTTTTAGCTTTATATTTTTGCCAATCACGCGTTAAAATAAATATGACCAAAGATAACAACTGTGCAATAAAAAAAGTTACAAGCTATGATTGGAGTTATTAAAAATGTCGTCGATCTTTCAATTAAGTGGCTTTGTGAATAGGGAAAATTGACAAAGATTTTTGGGATGAATTTTTATCTACTTTAAATGATTGAGATACATCAAAAGCCTTTTTTTTTAAAGAAAAATGGAACAACACAAAATTTTCACCTTGGAACCTTGATGACAGTGTTATAAATGGAAGCCAATTTGCCGCGTGGCTTAAATTTAAAACGGACTCTGTTTCAAATTATTTATTGTGAAAGGCTCTCGCCTTTTG
>OZ038002.1:1979700-2092200 GCA_964035705.1 Porites rus
CATATCAAATAATCTCACATCCAATAATTAATACCGAACACAAATTATTGATAGATTTTTCCCGATTTCGTCTTGAAAGCGGAAAGAACACAAGACAATTTCATGGTTTGATCGCGGTTTTTTCTTGTCGGTCTAGGTATAATGGCCTATTATCAGTGATTATAGTCACAGCTCTAGAATGGAATCAGTCATGGCTAGGTGATCAAGTTATTCAACTAATAAAAAATAAGTGCGTGCGACACTTGAAAAAACATTTACAACTTAAGTCCTTTTCTTGACAATTTTCTCTGTTCCTTTTTTTTGCAAGTAACCATGGTAACCATGTTAGCCAGACCCTGACTCAATTTTGGAGGCACTAGTAATTAACCTCTGGATTAACCGGCGTTTTATTTCAATTGTCGGTTTGCTATTCACAGTCATGGATGGCCAGGACCGAGAATTTGAACACTTTTTACACACGTTTATTACACAGCGCTAGACAGTCAACTAAAAGTGACAGAGAAACAACGAGAGACGGGGGGGGGGGGTGAAAGGTAACCAAGGTAACGGGTTAATTATGCGCGTAGCGAATAACAAAGCAGTACAACTACGCGAGCTATGGCGTAGACGGAGTTGTTTTGTTTGGTCATTGTTCGATTGACTAAACTTTTTGGGCTCATGTAAAGAGGATTCTTAATATTTTTTGTGTTTACCCTTGATTTGTGAAGCTTAATGTCGAGACATTTTCACATTAATTATCCGATTAAAAATTTGTTGTTCAATTTTGCCGCTGTGGAGCCAAGGTTTAGTAAAACATCAATATTTAATAGCTCTATTTCGAACCATCGACGGTCAGTAGAATTCTATTGTTGATGTTCTTGTTCGTTAATCAACTGAAGTCATGCCACGAACAACCCTTCAGAGCTCTGTCTTGACAGAACCCGTGGACATTCCTAGGCATTATAGGAAAAGAGGTATCTTAATACTTTCCTATTTTAACCCTAACCTTTCAATGCAAACTGAATCGAACTCTTATTCAGAACGATGTGAATGCCTTATTATTGTTTTTGTAAAGCGATGCAAGTAGTTTTACTAACTAGGATCAATTTGATACCGCTATTGCAGTCGTTTCCAACAAACAAAACTCGAGTCTAGACTTACACAGTCCGAGCTAAAAAGAGTGGTATAAAAACTTTTTCCTTAGTTAGCACATTTTATTTTTAACTTCCCTCAAATTTACCGAAAATTGCAAGCTTTAATTTTAATTTTATTTTTTTTTTGAAAGAAGAGAACAAATGTGACAGGTGTTAGCTCAATTACACGGACCAGACCACGTGATCAGAAGAAGCGACGGACTCTGAGTACGAGTCACTGGCGCAGCCGTTTTTTGGATGTCACGCAACGCTCCCCCAAAAGAACGGCTGCTGACATCCGATCCCAACTACATTCCTTTCTCATTGTCCTTGCGGTTTGTTTGCCGTGAGCGTTGCGTGACATCTAAAAACGGCTGCGAGGGAGACTAATCTATGGAGTGCGTGTACCAAACTTTAAAAACTCAGGGACTTAAAAAAACTAAAGATGAAGGCCCTGCGTTGTTACTGTCTTTCGCGCACTCAGTAGTCCGGAAATGAGTCTGTGTTCACAGGCTATAGTCACAACGGCGCGAGTTCCGCTCAGTTGATACGGTTGCTGCACCCGGACGATCATATTCCATTCACTTTTACAATGCATGGCTTCTGGGTTCAAACCATAGTCACTGAGTTTTTCCCACCTACACCAATTAGTCTTTGAGCCACGGCAGCCCTGTAACTGTAACAATGATAAAAATTTATTTTTTTTACCAGGCGTTCCTTACACTCGCCCCAACCTTCTCCATTTTTTTCTTTTTCCAGATCGAAGAAAGAAAGAGATCGCTTACCTCGGGATGTTTAAAGCAAAAGTTCTTGTGTTAGGGCCTTGTGAGGTAAATTTCTTTGATTAGTCAACTAAATATGTGTGCTAGATCGCTATGGAGAGTTTCAAAAATATCTTAGGGCTGTCAACTGTGAGAAAATAATGTGGCGAGATGCTATGTTTTTCCACTCGAATAAGTCTGTCTTCTTCACTGTTAGTATTTTTTTCCCTTTCCACAGAGCGGGAAAACCGTAATTTCAAATTTCCTCTCTGACGCTACCGAGACTTCAGGAGGAGAGTACCATCCAACACAAGGTGTCAGGTAGTTTTAAGAGATATATTTGATGTAGATGATGCACATTTTAATGCGAAATTTCAATATATGGCAACGGGGAATGTTTATAAGCAGTGGAACTTAGAGACCAAGTATTTTGTAATTTATACTTTGCATTTCTTTACCAACTTAATGAGAAATCGAATTAATCAGGTTTTGTTAACGAATCTGTTGAGATTTGCGGCCTCAAAAATTGATCATGAATTAAAATGTATGAATAAGTTATTTTAGTTAAGTTTACATGTAGCACTATAATGGTTGTATAGCCAGCTGTAAGTTATCTCTTGTCTCTGAACTTGTGACAACCCGTCCTTGAGTGTGGACAGAATAAACTCAGGTTTTTATCGCTGGATTTTCGTGAGGTAATTGTTGATATTGCCAGTCTTCATTGTTTGTGTGTCTAGGCTAAATTGTCAGTGACATTTCATCTGATGTGGTTCATGTAAGCCTCCGACCTACCTGTTGCCAGTAACACTCGGGATACTGTTCTGACACATTAGAACATGTGCTGTGGGCAACAAGAAGTATTGCAGGTCTGCTGCTGGCATGACTGTGAAGTTGAAATCAAGTCAACTTTGTAGGCATGCCGGATGGCCTCTGTTGCCGGCATTTTCTGTTCTCATATCAGAACATGGCTATGTAGGTAGCTAAGCATTACTTACATGTACTTAGCTTTCATTAAGGTGACATAAGCAGGTGCAGAACTGGTAGTAGCCTGCGCCACAGATGAAACAAAACTCTGGTTAAGTCCATCTGTGAATCAGCGCCAAAATCCTTGTTCTGGGTCCCACCTTTGTACCAGGATTTGAGAAGGCGCCATGATTGACCTTTTAAATAAGCCATTGCCCAGAACAAGGATCTCAGTGCTGCTTTGCTGATGTTACTAACTGAGTTTAAATTATGTCTGTGAAGCAGCCCAACTGGCAGAAGCATACAAATTTTATCCAACTAATGTTGGCTTAAAAGAATAAATCTGTCATGGCAAGAAAGGAGAGGTTTTGGGACAAGTGCCCTAATTTGTGTTGCTTATGGTTATGTGGAACATGCCCTCACTGGAAATAACACTTACATAAGCATAAGCATATAAGCAGAGAGGAACGCAAGGTTTTGCTATTCTTGTGTTTCCGCTTAAAGTCGCTGTAGCAACAGCTACCTGTTTACTAGCACAATATCATCCAATGCATGTGTTGCTAGAAGGACTGTATGTATTGCACATGCTTGGTTTATTTATTTTGTATCATTATCTTCCCAACAGAATACTAGAATTTGAATGCAATGGGATAGAAATATCACCTGGCAAAACAGCCAATTGTGAGGTGGAGTTATGGGACTGCAGTGGAAATCATAAGTAAGTGTGAACTGACCTTGATGCCATTGCCTGAGTTGTTCAAGTCCAACTTTGGTGTTAATCGGGCCAATATTGAACAAGATCCAGCCGTTCAAAAACTTAAAATTTTATTAAGAAATTTATGGATTGTGGGACACATTGTGTAGATGTCTTTTTTATTATTAATTTTTGGAGTTTTTAATTGGCTGTATCTTCATTCTTGTTGAATAAGCGGCTTCACCTGTAAATATTCCATCCCAATTTCCTGTCCCCAAATTGCCAATGATGCTATTTTTCTAAAGTGTCCCAGAGTTTTGTGATGGTTGGTGATCATTACTGCATTACTGTTAAGGATGTTTGCAATCAGTTAGGAATAGTTAAATTGCTTGATACAGATTCTCTAATTGCTTGACTCCAGTCATTCTCCATGAATTAAAGTGGCATTTACACTCAAAGTTGTTCTCTAGGAAAGAATGAAGGGAGCTGAATGAAGGGAGCCCAGTACTTCTGAACTTGAGAAATCTAGCGTGCCCAGCATATGATTCATTTGAAAAACCCCAGATTTTCTAGTGGCCTTTTTTTAAAGGGCAAAATTAAGGCTCTTGGGGTCAACAGGGCTGTGAAATCACAGCCTTAACACTGTAGGACTGAATGTACCATTTTTATAATGTAACCACCGCCTGGTTAGCTCAATTGGATAAGTGCCAGTTTGCCAAGCAGGAGTTCACAGGTTCAAATCCGGGCCGGACCAACACCCAGGGTCTTAAAATAACTGACCCCAGTGGTGTGGTACAACCTTTCATGGGCAGGGTGGGTAATGAAGGGGTTGATATCAAATTGGATGCTAGTCCTTTTTCATCCCCTGTAACCATTTTGAGTCACTGTGGCGAATCCAATAAAGTAAGTATAAAGTATATGCTGGGAAAACAAAGAATTCCCCAGTCATTTGTGTTTTTGCAAACATTGTATAACTGTGGCTTGAAACACCTGATCAAATCAAAACTTAGCTAGTAAAAAAATAATATAGAAAATAAATAAAGAGCTCTTTGACTGTGTTCTTCTTACCTTTTGTAGATTTTCTACATGTTGGCCAGCTTTCCAAAAGGATGCAAATGGAGTTGTAATTGTATACAATCCAGATGAAGCAAACCATGATAAGGAACTGGAAACATGGTATGAAAGAGATAAGCTTCTTTCATTTTATCATAAATGTAGTGATTATTGTTGAGTGATATATGTAATAAATAATAAAGAGGATCTTTCACTGTCTAAAGGTAGGTTTGGTTTCCTCTGCATCGTTCAATAGAGTTTACTTCAATAAGTAACTCAAACAGCCTCATGTTTCACCTGCAAAGTTTTCATAAAAAAGCTGATTCAAATAAGTGGTAATTATTACCAGTTATTGATCTGAAGATTTATGCAGATCAAGGAAAATGTTATCGGCCGAGGCAGATAACGCTTATCAAGATCTGTGTAATAATTTCTTTAGATCATACAAAAGCCTCATCCAATAATATTGCTAATTTATTGTTCAAATGGTATGCAGTGTAGCAGATAATCTTCAAATCGCAGCTGACATCCGTTGAGTTGTACTTTTGCTGTTCTTGCTTTGTTTTTAGGCAGAAGTTCTGGAATTTCTTCATACCCAAAGAGTGTGAAATCTTCTGCCGTTTTCTCCAGCTCTTAGTCATGCTGACAAACCCCTAACATTTTGCCAACATTTAACCGTTTTTTTTTTGTCTAACATTGTTCCAGTAAAAGGCAGCATACAATCTGAGTGGATAAAGTATTATGACTCAGTGCTGTTTTCACCTGATTTTTTTTAACTTTCTAGCATATGAATTTAAATAAGTATTTTTGACTTATGGACTTAAGTACAAGTAAACCAAGGAGAAAAAAGCTAGAATTTTTATCTTTGGAAGAAATTGTGGCTAACGTAAGCTTGTCAGTCAGTTTCATTCATTAGTTACTGTACTTCTTTATTGTTTCTAGGTACAGTCAGTTTGTTCAAGGACAAAACCTCAAAGATTCTCAATGTATAGTGTTTGCTCATCATCGGCCTTCAGCTGCTGATTTGACCAGAACACAACTTCGTAAGTTTATTATAGTAACTGTATGTAGTGTTGTGCAGTGCAGCAAATAGAGGGTGATCAATAAAAATGTAAATAGCTGTTTGCCCATTCTCCATGGGTATGTAGAAAAGGCAGCTGTTTGTATCTCATGTTCAAAAACATGCATGGCTCAGTTTTGCTTGGTTCAGCCATCTGTGTTTCTATAAACTCAGTAGCTTTTGTTGGATATGCGATAAATCTTTGCTTGTGTTTTGAGCTCTCTGTTAGCTCGCTTGGAAGGTGTTTGAAAGGGAGGGGAGAGAGGGGAACATTAGATGCACAGGAGAGGGGAGGGTGTGAGGAGACAGAGAGGAGAGGTTCTCACATGCCCAATTTTTGAGACTGCGCGAAAAAAAAACTCGTAGTCGTCCTCGTCTTCGAATCTATTAAAAACTCTCTAATTTAATGCCTTGGTTCTCTCCTCAGCCTCATCGCTATCCAGAGTAACATGTGTTCAGACAAACCTTGATGAAGAACCAGAAGCAGTGAGGGATGAATTTCACAACTTTCTGGCTAAAGTGATCAGCAATTGGACCGATAAACGAGACCAGGAAGAACTGAGTATAATGAACATATGATATGGCTTTGATACAACTGTGATTCACTTGTTTGGCCCGGATGGTTGAACTGCATCTCCTATGTACAAGATTTTTACGTTTAGAAAGCAAGCACAGAAATGCAGTGACTTGTACTCATCATCATCATCATCGTCGTCATCGTCGTCATTAACTCTCTCTTGGCACATGGGTAAAGAAAAACCGGCACATAAGGAATAGTCACTGGAAAAGTAACCTGTGTATGGCTGCATAAACCTCTCGATTAACCCAACCAAAATTAGATTTTCTGTAGTGGGGAGAATGGCTCTTGTTCGGCACTGCAATTCTCCTTTGTTGCAACTCTCGTGAAGTCAGTGTAAATAATTATTGTAAATATATTTGTTTTGCAAAAGTTTAAATTATTAAACGTTGTTTCTTCGGCGATGTACATCTCATTGCGTTTTCATCTACTTTCGTTCATTCAACAATTTTTGTAATATTTAATGTTTGTAAACCCTACAGAAATACACCAAGAGATGATACCGTGAAAAAAAAAATGAACGTGTTTTAGGGTCTATTTTTTTTTAAGCGGTCGAAGTTGTGTTCTTTGTTATAAAACTCTACAAAAAATATTAGAACAAACCTCTTGTTTTGCTTAATAAACCTATTGCTGTTTTGACGGTCTCGCTGCCGTCGCCGTCGAAGTTGATAAAACTCCCTACAGTTAACGGTGAGAGGATAACTTATCGGAATAAAAGATTTACAATTTCTTGTAGGAAACGAAAAGGTCTTAAAAAAGCGAGTCAAGGGCGAGGTAATGAAAATAGTTTTCCCTTCTCCTGCTTTTATCTACATTTAATCATGAAGGAAGCCAGCACTTGGTTTGGCTTTTTCAGCTGCCATTTAAAAGGTTCCTTGCTTCCGCTGAGAAACTTGGCAAATTTGAGGATGAAGAATTGTTTCAGTTTTGTACACTTCTTGGTACATCTGTTGAGTTACGTCAGAGATTTTTTACAATGTCCGTCCTCGTTTGAAATTTTACTTCATGAAAGAATTGTCAGGTGAAAGCCGCGTTGTTTTTATCACAGAACCGGTAGTAAATTAAGCCGAAAAGTTGATGAATTATTTGCTTGTCAGAGTTAGGCGTTATATTTACTCAGACCAAGAGAGGATAATGAAGCAGCGACTCCGCTTGTTAATATAGTAGTTGAAATGATCGGCAACTTTTCTCGACTTAAAGTTTACGGGGATCTGAACATTGCTAATCGCCAATTTAAACGTCCCCTGAAGCGAAGAAGTTAGACCCGTCCGCTAAAACGTCGTGCTTTTGTCATGTCGAACTCAATTCATGAATTATAAATACTTAGGATGCATTTTAAAAATTGTCAAAGCCAGGCGTTTTTACATTTATGCTGAAACCAACCGTGGTGCAGTCTTGTTACAGTCAAGTAGCCGGCTTCAATTTCGGCAGCAGTATCATAAACTCGACATTTGAAACGATCGAGCCTATTAAATGAAAGAGTTTTTGCATGGACGCTCAAGCGGTATAAATCAATAAGATGGACGTTAGCCTTTTGAAATGCTATCAACTGTAAATAAAAAAGAGCCTCAGGATAAATGACTCGTTCGTATTAGCAAGATATTGGCGCGTTGTAGTCTTTTTTCCAGTACTTTTACATTAAACAAGTTTTACAGGTTTAATCCTTATTCGACTTATTTCTGTGTAATTTGGTAGCGTATAGCAAGTGTTCAAAACTTCCAGCAGGAAAGTGTCTTTTCCAAAGACATCTTAATTATCACCTTAATTTCACCTGCCGGAATTTTCCTTTCTACTTTAGCTGTCAGGTCTTCCTTTAAAAAGTAAATGTAAATTAATTACCGCCTCACAAATGAAGCCGTGGATCGATAGCCAGCTGACTTTTAGTTTACTGTGCAAACAGTTTTCAGTGCTTATGTGCGCACGACTTATGTGCAACGAAAAACCAAATCTTTTTTGTGTTAAATGTCAATTCAAATACCTACATAAAACTGCAAACTTATGGTACGTCTTAGCGAGGTAAGGAGAATTACAAAACTAACATCAATATAGGTAGCACTTCTTAAAACGCAAACGAAATTCTATCGTCCGGCTAGCAATCTATGGTTCAATGTTATTGTAAGTACATGTACATACAATGCCCAAATACGAACTTGAAAGAAATTTAATCAGTTCAAACAATTTGAGTTTTTGTTTAATGTTTTTGCTAATAAAAGGACTAAAGGTTTAAATCTATTTTGAGTAGACAAAATTTTGTTTTGAGAGATATTGCACTACGTTTATGGCGCATATATGACCAGCTGACTACCGCGACAAAGTCAAATGTTTTTATTAAATTTCTTAATATCTGCTCTTAGGGAGGTGATATTTTTACAAAGAGAAAGCCAAAAGGTGTGGCAGTTGATACCGAAAAAGAAAGAGCAATACAAGATGCGTTCTTCTGTAGGGACAACTGAACGCTTTAAGAGAAACGGCGCCAGTTAGATGTGATATGATAAACTCAGGCTGAGTACTTTTCTAAGGAAAGATGATTGCACGTTGCTGGCTAATTGTGGTCGCGATAACCGTGTCTTGGCGGACTCGAGCAAAAACAACTAAAAAACAGTCTCCGAGAATTTTTCTCCCGGGGGATGTAATTTTGGGTGGTTTGTGCCCACTTCATAACCCTCCGGGAACCAGGGAGGAAGATCCAGCTCAGAACTCCTACGGAGAAATTGTTGGTCACTGCGGCGGACCGTTTAATTTTCGAGGACTTCAACACGCAGAGGCCATCCTTTACGCGGTGGATCAGATCAACAAAAACGAAACTTTGCTACCTGGTATAACTATAGGCGTCGATATAAAAGATACTTGCAACAGTGTCGATCATACCATTAGAGAATCGTTGAAATTTGAGTTTGTTCGAGAGGCATATCTGCGCATAGAAGGCGACGAGGCCGTGTGTAGATCGACGCTGAGAACTTCCGCTAAGACTAGAGGTAGAGTTGTGGCGGTGATTGGAGCCGCATATAGCGGAATATCAATAGCAGCTGCAAACCTCGCCGGATTATTTCATGTTCCTGTTGTAAGTTACGCATCCACGAGTCGCCTTTTGAGCGACCGCAAACGCTTTAAAAACTTCCTTCGCACTGTCCCGTCTGACACCCGCCAGGCTCAAGCGATGGTTGATGTGATCCGAGAATTTGATTGGAACTTTGTCTCTACTATCGCTTCTGATACGGAGTACGGCCGATCAGGAATTGATTCGTTCAAACAGGCAGTGAATAACCAAGCAGACCATCGCATCTGCATCGCCGTGGACGAAGTCTTCACCGTGCGAACTCCAAAGGCGAGAGTGCGAGAAATTATAAAGAAGATTCGGGAACATCCCGAGGCTAAGGTAATCGTGCTTTTTGCTGAATTAAACGACGCTGACTACTTCATAAATACAGCAAGGGAGCAGAATCTGACTGGATACATTTGGATGGGCTCCGACGCCTTTTCTCATTCATACTCAGTTTTGCGTCCTAACAAAGATGTTCTTAAATACTGGATCGCAACAGAACCTAATTCGAACGTTTATGAAGCCTTCAGGGTTTATTTTCAAAACATTACCAAAGAACGCGTGAAACGAAATCCGTGGCTAAGAGTTTATGAGAAGTATGTAGCAAAACTGTTGAATACGAGTGATCCGGTTGACTATTCATCTTACACAACAACGGCGGTAGATGCAGTCTACGCTGTTGCGTACGGCTTACATGATATGTACCATTGTTCCAATACGTCATGCTTTATTGATGTTTCAAACACACTACAAACAGAAGTTTATAACTTTATAAAGAACGTTTCATTTTTGTCCCCTACTGGTCACCATGTGTCGTTTGATGAGACTGGAAGCACGCCTTCTTATTATAACATTCGTTTTCTTAACAATCGACGCGGGAAATATCACTTTGATATCCTTGGTTCTTGGCTTCTTGGTAAGGGATTCAGATTTTCGCCCCAGTACAAGCACTATGAACACCCACTTAGCACATTACAGTCCTACGCAAGATGTAGTCCAAAATGTCACCCAGGCTTCTGGAAACAACCTAAAGAATACTACCCAGAATGCTGTTGGAACTGCATTCGTTGTCGTGGAAACAGTGTCTCTAACCACTCAGGCGCCACAACTTGTGTAAGTTGCCCGGATGGATCAAAAGCGAATTATGCCAAGTCCTTTTGTGATGTCATCCCTATAACTGAAATCTACAAAACCCCAGCTGGCATAGCAGTCGCAGGTGCCTGCACTGTCGGTGTTGTTGCAGTTTTTCTAACTTTTATATCCTTGTTTAACAAAAGAGAAACTCCACTTGTGAAAGCCTCAAGTCAAGAAATCACCTACGTCTTACTGTTTGGACTTGCTTGGTGTTATATCATTCCCATATCGTTGCTTCTGCAACCGACACACCTCCTCTGTCAAACTCGCCCTTTTGTGTTGAGCAGCGGTATTGCCATGGTGATAGGCTCGCTTCTGACGAAAACCAATCGCATTGCGCGAATTTTCAGTGCAAAAATCATGCGAACTGGAAATACGAACTACCTTAGCAACAAGTGGCAGCGGGTGTTTGTGGGCCTGTGCATTGTCTTGGAAAACTCTTTTGCAGCCTTGTGGATCATCACATCGCCCATAACGGCGACTCGTGTCTCTCATGGAAGCCGTGAGGTATTGATAGAGTGTATGACAGATTCAATGTTGGGATTCACCATCTGGGCTGCGATTAACGTCGCACTTGTCCTGCTTTGTACCTATCAAGCCTTCCTAGTACGCAAAGTCCCGGAGAATTTCAACGAAGCTAAGTTCATTGCCTTCAGTATGGTGACAGTCTGTGTAAGTGGAGCGGTCTTTGTGCCGACATTTTTAGGCACAAAGGGACTCTACAGGATAATTTTAACCTGTTTTCTTGTTATTTTTTGCTCCACTATAGCCCTCGTTAGCCTGTTTGCTCCTAAGGTGTATATTATATATTTCCGTCCAGAGAAGAATAAGCCACACCCACAAGAGACCGATCCTAAAATAGCAGCGCCCAGGCCGGAGTATTATCGTTCAGTGTCTTCATTGAGTACTATAACTACATGTGTAACGTTGGATGACTTGGACACTCCAAAGCTTTCCGATGTACTGGATGTTCACAACTCGCATTTACCAAAAGGTATACCCGAGGGTACACCCTCCACAATCACGGAAACAAAGTGCAGTTAGTTTCCTTAGCATAAGCCTGGCAAACAGACTGCGCGCGTTTGAGCGTAGTAATTCCCTGTATAAGTGGTCCTGAATAGGACTGGGTTAAAACCTTTCACAATATAACTTTTTTTTGCGAATTTTTAGATTCCAAAATAATGAAATGTAGCTTGAACTGACTAGATATGCGTTATCAAACGAGAGGTCAAAGTGGTTGGATATTTGTCACGTTTTCTTTTGTTGATTAGAGTAGGAACTCGGTTAAAAGGAGAGTCCTTAATCGAACTGGAATTTGAAATGTTGGTTTTGAGAAGAAGGGAAACCGGAGTACTCGGTGGATAACCTCTCGGAGTGAAGAAGAGAACTGGACTGCGAACAGTCTCCCTTTTTCTCAAGATTTGGTGAAGAAAGTGTTCGCGTACGCGATACCCAAGAAACGAGGGCGGCAGCCTCTTCATTCACGCGCGTGGTCAATGTTTCACTCGGCACCCTGAGAAAAACGAGAGACTAGTCTAACGCTAGGAGAGAACCGACAAAAAACTCAGCCGCCATATGGCGTCGACGCGATTATTTTTAACCGGGGCCACATTGGTGGAGGGAGAGTGCTGTCACCACTGCGCAACCTTGCTTTGCAGGATGATGTTAGAATCAAAGTACAGTCAAATACCCGTTAATACGGACACTGACGGGGCCATACAAAGTGTCCGTATGAAGCGGCTTGGATTTAAAGAAACTGCATGGACAAACCAAACTTTCCGTATCTTTTATTAAGCGGGTATCCGTAAGGCGGTGTTTAACTGTAAGTTCTTTCGCAAGTATTTCCTTGCGATTTGTTTTTCTCCAAATCCCTAGTATTGTAGCTAGTCCGAGTTCAAATTCAATTGAGCGTTTTGTTATCTTTATTTGCCATCCTCTTCTACCACTTAGCTTTTTGGCTTCACTCGTGGTCTCTCTTGCGTTGGCTAGGTTATACTCGGGCTTAGTATGTACTTGTACTGTCTAGTACTGCTAACTTCTTTATATGTGGAGACGAAAACAGTGAACCTAAAACTTACTGATGAATAGCTTTGAAACGGACCGAAAGCCACGGAAATATAAGTAATACACACAAGAGAAGAAATAATTAGATTTTTCTTAAATTTCTTTCCAATATATCGATCTGTCATGTACGGCTGTTACATTCCTACACAAATTCTTACGCACTGTGACTTAATACTGTATCCACATGTTGACAACATCCAGGGAGATTAGGAAGGTAAGGCTACCTTTGTCCGCGCGTAAGCAAATACAAAATACAATTTGCACTTCGTACAAAAACATTTTTATTAAACTCACCCTTTTTCAAGGTTGCACAATTCTCACACAGTAAATGATCCCAGTGAAATGCATTCTTGTGCAATTCAGTAATAAATTAGATTACAAGTAATTGTTAGCCAGTTGTTGGCCCTTTTACAATAACAGCCTATCAAACTATTGCAAAGAACTGGTAGTTTGCAATTAAAACAATGGCTAAGTTTGTTTTCTTAGTTCACTTTACATACATAAGAGTAGGAAAAGAAATTACTGCCTGGACCAGAGAGCAGGTTTTCAAATCATAACATCACAATAATCAGAACTATCTTTTTAATTTAACTCAGAAATTCACTCCCAAGTACAATAGAAAGAATTCCGTTTTTTTTTTCGCAACATGCCTGAAAACCGCTCAATAAGCATATTAGTTAAAGCCATATACGAATTACTTTCTTGTGAACTAAAAGGTAGACATTTCATCGCCTTTCTAAATAGCTAAACGGAGACTCGCGGAATTTTGGGTTCGCTTTCCGAAATGCGCGCCAAAACTTACCTAGCTTTCTGATACGTTAGTCAATTAAGAAACTCAACAGTATTAGGAATTTTTCCCAGGAGTCAAGCAAAGCTTTTCGAGTACTGGTACAAGGAACACACAGAAAAACCGTCTTTCAAGTTCACAGGAATATCACTCGAATATGGCCCTTACGTCATTAGTACATGTTTAATTAAAATAAAAAACAAAGAAGAAATTATCAGTATTTGCCAATGTTCTCTAATGACTTAAATTTCCATAAAAATCGAGGAAAATGTTCACCGGAACATTCACCGAGGGAACTGTTCACCGAAAACTCATTCCGTACAATTACGGTTAACAGGGCTAACCTTCTCCACCAAATCTCATTTTAAATCGCAAGCTTAGGATGCCTTACAAAAATAAATTTACAGAAAAGGAAAGGTGGAATAAACACGGAGTTAATGTCAAGAATTTTGTTCTCAACCAAGGCTCGGCAATAAAATTTTATTTTATTTTAAAGTCCGACGAATATGTAGAATATGGCTAGTTGAATTTCAAACATTGTATAAACCAAAAATAGAGTGACAACTTCAAACGCATGCGACGAGTGAAGGAATAATACTTCATGCTGAATAAAAAATACTTAGAGAAACATCATTCCGCCCTATGAAATTGTATCGAATGATCTCGTTTTCGCTTCAAAGGTATCGGCAATTACTGAGCTTAATTCAAGAAAATTCCCCTTACCAGATGAAATAACTTTTTAAAATACTCAAGCACAGCTTGAAAATATATATCCTAGACTGTTTATCAGCTTAGAATTCATTTTCGACTGCAACCTCTCATTAATTGATTTACGACGAAGTGCAATCACGTGCTGAAATATCAATCTTAAATAATCCAAATAAAAGTTGGCTACGTCTGTTTAATTTTTCCTCCTTTTTTTTATTTTTTTATTTGCAAAATAAAATTTGACGTTTTTCCTAAATTCGTTCTTGGCCACTTTTGCTAAAATAGTTAAATAGAGTTCAGCTAAGGCTCAAAAATCGTCAAAAGAATCTAAGTCACTTCAGAAAAATAATAAAATCTGATGGAAAACAATTAACAAATAAGTTAGTAGTGTCTTGATGTTGGCAAGAGCATAAAATGCTCTAACAGAAGAACAGTTGAAATAACCATACGGAAAAATGTTTTTGCTCTATTTTGCTTTCAACAGAAAAGAGAATATACTGTTGAAGAATGAAGACATCACAAGCAGAACTTCACAAACATAATGTAGACGAAAATTGAAAACCAAAATACCGTTGGCGACAAATAAATAACGATTACATGTTGCTGGACTTTTTTCTTTCACATTCCTATGGTCAATGGCAGAAAAAACATATTATCTTGTTTTAGTCATGAACAGTACTGTCCTACCAAAAAGTTGAAATTGAGAAGAATTTGCTGAATAGTTAAGCACTGAGAAGCAGAAAAGGAGATACCTTGTACTTTTTATGGCACAAATTGATGCAAAATTACAAATACCTTATAAACTAGCATAAAAAACTACTATTGCTGTGGCAAAATTGATCGTCGCCTTGAAGCGTTGCATGCGCCAAACGCTTTTTTAAAATCACGATCCCTCCTATTTTTCGCTGCAAAAGTACCATGTGCAACACTTAATCATAAGCAGGTGTCTCTTTAACGATATACACCGGCTGAAAATAATGCGATACAAATTTTCATATCACAATCCAGGAGTTTCTGAAAATATATAAATTTTCCTTTTAAAATGGAAAGCAATGAAAGTATAGAAAAGGAAGCTAACTGTCTTGCTTCCATGATAAAAGTAATATAACTAGATGTTTTCAGTTGACTCAAATAAACTCAAGATAGAAAACATTCGCCAAACTGATGTGAAAAACGAATCAGAATGGATCAATATTACACCAATCCACTTTTTTACACCCTTTTTTCCAGTTGAAGTGGATGGTGCTTGCTAGAATGAGGCATTCAAATATAAATTATTAGAAGACTATATGAAAAATAGATGATTCTTTAGTAGAAATTAGACGTAAGACCATTTATATGACAATACAGTAAACCCCGCGACTAAGAACCCCAGGCCCAGTTGTTCGAAGGCCGATTAGCGCTTAACCCGAGGTTAAATTTGACCCGGGTTTCATTTTATTGTGTTCAAAAGCATTTTCTCGGATAATTTTCTCTGTTGTTTTTAAAGCTTCCAATAATCAACTTGTAGACAAAAAGAATTAAAACTGAAATTATTCTTAAGCTTTCATATCTGAACTTAAATCTCGCACTAACCCTGGGTTACCTTAACCCAGCTTTGAACAACTCCGCCCTGGTGTTTAAGAATCTGTTGGCCTAAAATTTGCCAGTTAGGCCCCCTCTATACAATAACCTGTTTAGCCTAAAATTTGAAACAGGTTCTTATTTTTAAAAAATTCTTTACAATTGGGTAGGATAAGTCAACTTTCAGGATCCTCTTTCAGGACATAGGTACATTATCACTCCAACTGCAATGTAATGGTATGCAGATTTTATATAAGAAATAAGCTGAAATACCACTAAATGCTCTTAGCTACAACAAATTTTTTAAATTTTTTTCTTAAGAAAATATAGCTTGAATTTCAGATGCTTACTTCAGGTCGTTTTTACTGAGGGAGTAAAAACAACTTGAAGTAATCGTCTGAAATTCAGGCTAACGAAATTTAATAAGAACCTATTAAAAAATTTACCTACCCAAATTTGTGTTATACCATTTGCGTAAGAACCTGTTTAGGCTAACTTGGGAAAATGCATGTTCTTAATTGTGGGTTTTTACTGTATTTAACATAACAAACAAACTGACTGGACATTTGAGTAGAAAATTGAAAACTACATGTCAGGATTCCAGAACAACAATAATTTAGGTTAACTTGCACGCTGGAGAGTTTATTTCACACTCAAAATATTATTAATATTTCCTTCCCCAGCAAGACATGAGAGCACAAGCCCCAAACCATGGATTTCCTTCCTTTTCACACACTGCATTTTGCCTATTTGAATGTCGCCTTTTTAGTGCTAATAGTGGTGTTACTTAGCTTTGTATATCTTAGAGGAATTATCAGGGTGGTTACTAGATGCAAGCCTTTTACGCTTTTGTTCAAACAACACAGGATCTGTGTCCACACTGAAATAAACAACTAAACCTGAAAAGAAAGAGAGAAAACAAAATAAAGTTTGCCATCAAGTATTTCATGGCTTGGCCTTAATAAAAACACAACTACTGTACATTGCCTTAACATCCTGCAAGTGGAAAAAAATAAGGAAACATACAACCCTCTCAGGCCTTTTGAAAATATTGCTGCAGCAAATAAATGCTGTTAACGTTCTAAGTTACAGTTAACTGAAGACTGCCAAAACATATGTAATAAATTATCTTCAAAACTAACAAGTGTAGTGAGTTTCCTCAACACTGTAAATTATTGTTTCCATTAAGATATGAGTATCCTTGTTATAACCCAATTTCTACTGCTTTCCAAACTACGATGGCATCCCAAAATGTCTGGATATTTTATATTTGACAGTTGTAAATCTCATAACGGTACACACAAATTATTTATTCCAACATCTATTGTACTTACCTTGCTTGGCATTTGACATAACTTTTTTCCACGCTGAAACAACAAGAAAAAGAAACATGATACATATAGATTAATCAGGAGTTACTTATTTAATGTTCACTTTACTTCAATTTATATTAGCAACTACAAGAACAGATCCACTGTCCAAGACAAATGCAAAAGTCAAATACCAGTTTATCAAGCTACAATGTTATTGATTACCATATGTTAAAAAATGGTTGGTACAATGGACCCTGCCTTATGGCCACCTCATTTATACAGCCACTTCTTTTGGGCTGCCTGGTAAAAACTACCATACATTTTCCTGTAAAACAACCCTAGTTAAAGCTACCCTGTTAATAAGACCACTTTTTTTTCAGCCCAATGGTGGCCGTATTAACGGGGTTCCACTGTAATATTAAAGATCTATAATAACACCATACATTAAAAAGTTTTTAAGAAGCTTCATTCCAGTTGTAACATCCTTGGTTTTCAGTAGTACATGTATGTATGAAGAAACAGAATATACAAAACGTACCACTGGTAAAAATGGCTTTGTTTCCCTAAATCCCCCCCCCCCCCCCCCAACACAAACGCATCTTGTTAGAAGCAAGCTGAAATCAGTGGCAGATTGCCCTGTGATGGACCATACATCAAACTGCTGGGAGAGTTTAAATGAGCTGAGATATAAATATTGGCAAAAATGAAAAAGGGTTTGCATTGAGTTGCCCAGGAGTTTTACTCACCATTTCGTAAATATTCAACACATTGCTGTTGGTTAAATGCATTAGTCTGCATTGCAGGCTGAACAATACTAAGGTCACATGAGCTAACACTATTTGCATCCACTCCACTGTCACTACTCTCCGGTCCCTCAACTATTGAAATAAAGAGTATTTATTGGTTTTGTAAAACAATAGACCCACATACATATAAGTAAATAGTTAAGTAGAGGCGACTCTCTCTTAACGAGCACCTCTACTACACCTGTGCACACCTCAGTAAAATGGACAATCTCAGACGAAAGCTTCGTGCCCGTTCCAAAGGTGTCTGTCTTAGAGAGAGTTGACTGTAATTTTACTTCTTATTTTATCCTGGAACTCCATTTGAGGGCTTTATTTTTTCATGACAGTTTTGATTGTTTGACTGAGTGTTCTTAACAGGTTTAGGGTAATGGTTTAGTGCTGGGAATAACTGAATACCAGATGAGGAAATCTGTCTGGCAATTGAAGAGAAAATGAAAATTATTTAGAGTAGCTTTGTCATCCATTAGAGGTGACCTTTCAAAGTGACTAAAAGACCCAGTCAAATCAGAGGACCTAAAATTCAATTTAAAAACTTGCCACTACTGTAAAAAAAAAAAAATTGTAAATTTTAATTTGTTTACCCACGGATCACTAAGGAGTTCATAAGAACTCGTTGAAACGTGTCCGTGCGTTTCAGATCGAATTGGAATTTGAAAGTGTTGGTTTTTAAGGAGAGGGGAAAACCGGAGTACCCGGAGAAAAACCTCTCGGAGCAAGGGAGAGAACCAACAACAAACTCAACCCACATATGGCGTCGACGCCAGGATTCGAACCCGGGCCACATTGGTGGGAGGCGAGCGCTCTCACCACTGCGCCACCCTTGCTCCCCATGCAACCCTGTACCTAACCTTAACCCCACTGATTTGCATGTTCAAGACAAGGCAGTGGTTCTCAAGGATTAGGCTCAATTTCTGTAGCCTTGTTTGACCATCTGTTAAGTTATAACAAAAAAAACTTAACAGGAGAGATAGTTTCAAGGCAGTTTACTCTTTTGATTGCATTTTATTTATTCTATTAAGTAACACTGAATAAGAGAGTTTTGCTTTAGAAAATCTTGACAAAAGCTGTGACTAGGTTTTGGTTTACACTCTACTCCTCTGGAAATGTTTTTTGAACTTCATTCATTATTCAATGTAGGCTTACAGACCAACTCCCTTGGAATTTCTAACAATTTTAGAAAAATAATGTTCATATATAGGCGATGGAGTGGGAACCAAATTTCAAGGAATAAAACAATGTGTGAAGTTTACAAGTAAAAATACCAATTGCTGCATTCACTCAAAAACAGCTTATAATAGTAGTGAAAACGACTGTTGAACATTTTTTGCTTCACTCATAGTATCAACTGTACACTTTGCTTGACTGGTCATCTTGAAAATAAAATAAGCTTTTTTCAAGAGTTTTGGTTGAAAAATTAACACTGCATTATTATGAAATAGCCTTATTAAGCTGGGCAGTTCAGATTTGCAGTAGTGTTCTCTTTGTAAATGGGCTAATCTGGTCAGCTTGTTCAGATCTATGGTTAGTGTCCAAGATAGGACTGGTTAAAGAAAAAATGAAGATTCCCACTGTTTCCCTTTTAACCAATTTTGCTGTAAAACTTTTTATGCATGAATAAATGTATAGCACATGTACAGAAACTAGGGTATAAGCTCTCACTGGGCAGACCTTCATGGATTGAGTTTTTTTTTTAATCTAAATATCATGAAACACACATTTGAAAATAACAGATGTCAAAATTGGGATTTTTCCTGTCCTGATCGCATATTGGTTGGGATTCAAGATTTTCAAGCAAAATCGGGAGAATCCCTATGTGATCGCAATGCTTGAGTGGTCTGTAAGAAGTACTACACTAATAACAATAATTACTATTATACAGGGATGTCACTAAGATTTACAAGTTTCTAGGCACTATATAATAATTAGTAGGTGGAGAATTGAACAGCTAGGAATTGCTTTCCTCTTGCTTTTGAACAAAAATAGAAGCAGTCATGCTCATAGTACATGGCTTCAGACATTAGTGAAAGCCCTCATATTATTTGTGGATTTTTTAAAACATAACATCTTACCTTTTCTTTTGGCTTTGAGTAAAGCATCTCGGTAAGACAATACTCTTTGAGTTGTCACATTTTCCTTTTGAGAACTAGTTTTATCACTGGAAGGTTCATTTAGTCCATTTGTGACCCTTGACTCGTTGCCTTTTGGAACGTTTTCATGCAAATGGCTCTTGGCACATTCAGGTGAAGATTCAACTATAACATTGTTATTTTTGTTTTCTGTATTCTGCAACATTTTATCTGATGCCTTGCTATGATTCTTTTTATCATCAACAGATTTCTTCCGATGATGGTTTTTCCTAAACTGATTTTCAGGCTGACGCTTATGAAAGTCTTTTCCCTGAAATCTCTCTATGTGATTCCGAGTTTCTTTGCCTGTCCTTGCAGCAAGCTCCTTCTTTTTTCTCCGGTGAGATCTTCTTGTTTGAGACTGCCACCCTCCCTCATCCTCCACTGCAGAGGAACTTGAAACATCACCATCCACAGAATCCCCTTCAATTACAACAAAGTCTTTGCATACCTCTTTGGTGTCTGACACATCACTGACAGGATCATCATCTATGGCAGTAGTATTAATACTACCTCTGTTTTTCAATGAAGTTTTATCATTATGACCAGCCTTTCCTAAATTGTGAGATTGCTGAAACACATTTTTAATGTTCTCAGAATTTTCTGCAGCAATTGATGGATCATCCTTTTCAAGTGCCACATTTGGCAACAGTCCTAAAGCAGATTCCAAAAGCTTTTGTGATGAAGGTGGGAATCCAAATGGAGGCTCTTTGGAGAAAACAGGAGAAGTATAAGATCCTGCAATTACACAAAATGTTGCACTTGCTTAATCTTAGTAGAACACTTAAAAATTTATGGTTCTCAAAAAAAAAAAAATAATAATAACAGCAATGAAGAAGATTTTCGACTCAGACCTCAAAGGGGCGTGGCATTATAACCACGTGACATTTACTCTGATCGCCAAAAATTTTATGTTATATTGTAGATTGATCTTTATGTTATCCATTCTATGTGTTAGACTTACGATAAAAGTAAAGGTGGCGATACCAGAGAGCTTCAAAGTAGAATGGTACCCCCCCCCCCCTCAAAAAAACTGGGTCGAGTCACCTTAATAGACCTTTTTACCGATAAGGCGACCATATTGAATTAGATTTAAGGAGCATTATGGGATGCCCAGGGGACATGAGCACGATCTGATATACTCACTCAGCATTTACGTACGCTTTTCGGACCAATTTTTCTTCAAGTTTTCCTAGAAAAAGATTGTTATGGGAAAAAAGATAGTTGTGCTGTGTTTGGATGTAATAATGATTGCCTTTTCCCTTGAAATATACAATGAAGTTCTCTTTTTGCCCGAAAAGCACGCGTAAATACTGAGTGAGTGCCCCCTGGGCATCACATAATACTCCTTAAATCTAATAAATTCAGTATGGCCACCATATTGGTAAAAACGTTTATTATTTTTGCCTTTCTATCCAGTAATATTTTCAGGATATCATCCCATCATTATAAAGAGTAGTAGTGGTAGTAGCAGTAGTATATTATTATTATTATTATTATTATTATCATAACAACCTTACCCAGTCCAGAATCAACTTCCTTTCCATCATCACTTACAAACAGTTCTTTAGGTGTCACAATTCCACTGTCATTGGATGAACAGCTCCCACAAGATGCTACATCTGTTCTGTTTGAGCTGAAATGTTGCCCTGACTCAAACTCTTGCCCAGTTGAAATGTCTGCTACTAATTTTGTATTCATACTGATGCAAAGAGGAGCACAATTTCTAGAGCTAGAGACCTTGAACTTCATGTCCACATCACTACTGCCTGGTTTCCCTGTTTCACTTGTAACAGCACTAGTAAGTGGTTTTCCTGTGCTATTAGCATCAAAATTGGCAGCAAGTGGCTCTTCACCATTCACAACAGAACTCGCAGCTTTTCCTTTCTTTGACTTCCTTTTCTTCTTATTGTTTGTCTTAGGTTTTTCGTTATTATCTACTTTGTCTGAACCACTACTTGGAATATCCACTATATTTGGAATAACATTTAAATCCTTCTCAACATTACTAATGAAAGTTTTACTGACGAAGCTAGTGCTTAATTTGTCCTTGACAACTTGATTGCTGCCTGGCCGCAGAAAAGAGTGATCACTAGAGAGAATTTTCTTGGTACGATACATCTCAAATTGTTTTTTTGGAAGTGCTGCCAGCTGCCTTGCCATTTCTTTTATTTTGTCAACCTGCAAACAAACGTACAAAGTAAAACAATCTTGAGACAATCCCATAATACAAAAAGATAAACCCTTTCATCGCATTTCCTTACATTTGACAAGCATCAGTGTACAAGATACAATGTAAGATAAAACCTCTATTTACCCTGCAGAAATGCATCAGCTACACTATATATGGAGTATAGCTGGTATAAATTCATGTGCAGTAAACTATATGAATTCACATAAACATGTGAGAATCTGATGCTAAGAAAATACGTATTAAAATAAATATCTAGAATAATAAAGATCAGAAAAATTGCATGATAGAAAATGGATATGCAGTTAAGTCGGCGAGTGAAGCTTGCAACGGAACACTGATGGTTGTCTCTTTATCGTAGCCATTTCAGTAAAAGGTTCCCGTCACTGAGAGCAGAATATTGAAAGCTTCTTTTGACCCAATGCGGATTTTATGCAAGGAAGATTAACAGATCTCCATCCTTAAATGACTTTGAATAGTGACCAAGTCTAGCTGGTAGAAAGGTATGAGACAACATGCTTGGGACAGTTATAATTATGTACAATCTTGAAGACCAGTTGAAAATGCAGAAATCTCCTACAATTCTTTAGTGAGAGTAGACAACACTTTTTGTGCATCCCTTGTGAGCACAATTTTTGATCTGATACCCGCCATGTTGATATCAATCAATACGGCTGGAAAGAGTGTCTTAAAAATTATTTCATGAATGTAGTAAATTAAAAATACACAATTTGGAGGCAGTGAGTATGTTAGAAACAAGCAAGACATATCTTTGAAAAGTCAGAAAATCCACAGATGTAATGTCTCCAATCTTTTGTATCTTGTTCATGCTTTGGAAGGTGTCTAAATTTATGGCAGCAGGAATTGTGACCTTACTTAGACTATAACTCTGCTAGTTTCATAAGCTGAGAAATCCACATTTCATGTTTCACTTAGACCTGGAAATTCCAAGTGATTTAATCTTATTCTAAATTGGGTGAATGCATGTGGTAATACATGTGTACACTTCACCAGACATATTATTTAAAATTCAAATTATGTGTATAGCAAGGTTTAAAATTTTACTTCTAAGAATGTACCACTTCAAAAATAATTGTAGTTGCCTTACATAGGGAAGCTAGAAGGCATTACAGATATTTTTATGACTACAAGACAAGTATACATATAATATGAAAAACTCTGACATTATGTTTTTAAAATCAAAACACCTGACAAACATCAAATAAACACCAGTTTGCATTATTTGATTGCCCTGTGCTTTAAGCATCACTAAAAAGCTCTTAAATGTATTTTCCCAATGTACAATTAACAATGTACATCTTGACAATTGCTTTTGACAAAACGTTTGTCTTTTTGTCAGTTTGTGGTCTTATCAATCTGTTTCTTGTGGAACCGGCATATGGACAGTTTAAGTTAAAAGGATTACCTAGTGAGATAATAAGTCCCTTGGAGCTGACAATACAAGCTTGAAGATAAACATGTTACCGTTATATACAATAAAACTAAGTTTAGTTCCCAATGCCACTTACCAGTGATAAAAAGTAATGTTAAAGACAGAGTGATTTATGATTTTACATTTGAGTGCATGTCACATGCTGCTGACTAATGCAATTTTGATGGCTTTGTGAGTGCATGTGACCATTGAGATATGTAGCCGGATGTTAATTAAACAGAACACATTAATATAAAGTAGACATTACCGACCGTCTGTGGTCTGTTACCCCTTCTGTAATGCGATTGTGAGCTGGAATTTTTTTGCTCCTTAAAGAAATTATCAATTTTGCTAACTTACACAAGTTTTTTTAAGGCCAAATTTCTATCCACAATTTTCATGAGTATGTCTTGCTCTCTCAGCACACACAAATATCCATCAAGGCTAGGACTAGCTTGGAAAAACACTAGTAACACAAAAGAATTATCTACTTGCTATGTGTGGCTGTTATGTAAATGTAGATTTTTTTCATTTGTGCAGTATGTACAAAATCTCAAACACAATGTAACTTGAAGATTTAATCCTTAGCAGTATTAAGATGTAATAGTTTAAAGAGTTTATATTTTGATATCCCTCTTTACGATGTATGATGCAATCTCTCAAGATATGGCTATTAAAAAGTTATCTGAAAATAACCCTTTACTGAGTTTAAAAAAGACAAGCCCACCACTACAAGATTAATAGAATAAGTAATTTTGTTGTAAAAAAAATTTGTCTTCACAACTATATATAAAAACAAACAAAATAAATTACTTTAGTACACTGAGCAGAAACATGCAAATATTGAGAAACAATATCAAACCAGCCTAAATGTCGGAGGAACGGGTAATTTGACAAGTAAAACCAGAAAACATTGGCAGTCGTTATGTCTTCGATTTAATCTTTGTTTGACAAACAGATGTAACGAAATACTTATGAAATATAACCAGTTCGTTTCCTTTTCGTGCAGTCTACCACGCAACGGGCAAAGTTAATATCTCATTTCCATTTTTTTAACAGCTAATATTGCAGACCGAATCCCATTGTATTAAAGCAGATTAAAGCAAAGGTAGAAGGCCAAAGAGCTATATCAGAGCCACACATGTCGAAAGTAAAGAAATTTACAGCAGACAGTGATTTCTTTTGGAAAATAACTTCGAAATTGAGATAGAATCACGGAATTACGACACATGTTGGAATTTAAAACAACTTTACCCAAACTCGCCGCGTGTACATTTCCTCAGCAAATGTGAATGAAGCATGTACATTTTATCTAAAAAATCTCTAGATCCCAGAAAAACTAAGACCAACTTTAACGCGCGACGAGAGAAAGCAAGAGAAGGCAACATTTAAGAAGAGAAATTATTTTACCTTCAATTCACATTCACCAGGATGCAGGACCAGATCAACGGGGTAGGAAACGATAGGAACTTACGGTGCAGTGACGAACAAACTTGTTGAGTAGAACCACGGCAATGCAATCAGGTCCGGTAATATTAAGCTTACGATATTAGTTTTTATAGAACTTTTTACGCCCGATCGATATGACTGGTTGACTGCAAATTACGAGACCTTGTACGACCTTTGCGTCCACGTTTCTAAATGGGGAAAATATTGGGTAACGATTGCATAATCTCCACCCTAAAATGGTACGTCACATGGCCTGTATGAATAAATTTCGCCACCAGAGCAACTCGCTTGACAGTGTGAATTTACCTGCTTGACTTGTTGTTTTAGGATACCCGAAACTTTAAATTTTCTCCTCCACAAACAACAATCATTTGTATAAGCAAAATGCAAAACTATAAAGATGATTAACAACCTGAACTTACAAAAATACAAAGAATAGTTACGTTCGATTGCATAGCAACGGAAAACTCACTCGTTTGATTTCAGTTGAAGATGGGATGCTGTCATAAATCTCAAGAAAAGTTTCAACTTCATCGGCGCGAAGAGCTTCAGCAAGATGTATAGCTAGCACAGTCTCTTCATCCTCTAATGCAAAGGAGCTAAAACTATCCTGGCAGGCCGCCATATTTCCTCATCTCCATTACCAACGAATTTGTATATTTTTTTTTTGCAAGTTTTGCAATAAATTATTGCGCATACTCCATTTTGTTTTCCGACCGTTCAAATATCGCAGGCTTCGCTTTTTATTTTACCCACAATCCTTCAGTATTTCTTGTTTCAATATGGCGGAAAATACGAAGATGGAAGTAGAAGCGAACGTGAATGAAACGTTACCCGAGGAGGAAAAGGACGAAATTATGGGCGAAGGTGCCGAAGGAGAAGATGGTAGCTCAGATTCTGAAGATTCTGATGCCAATGAGGCAGCTGTTGACCCGAAAATTCAACAGCTTGAGCTCCAGGTGATCTCATGCTTTTTTGCTTGCCTCTGATCTTGTTAGTTGTGCCCCTGCTAAAAACAAGGAAAGAAAAATACTGTTTTTATTACTTTACCCCATTTGACAATAGTGTCTCAACAGTTTTGTTACCTATGTACATCACTGCAATGTAACTGAGATTGTTAGGTTCTTGCTTATGCTTGCACATCTGTTGGAATCATACAGCTGTACAGTATTAGTATGCAAAATAAAATGTGCATTATTATAACAAGGCCCTCTTAGGGGGTGGGGGGGGGTACGTATGTCCCTAGTCTGAAATTAAAAAAATGCGGTCGTTTCGCATTTTGATGAGTAGGCCATGTCCCTGTACATCAGTATTTAACCCGCCTTTTTAAATATATAAGCCTCTCAATACGGCAATGGTGTAGCGTGACCATTTTGTCAAGTACTCACATGGGTCTATATGGCTTTAAAAACTTCATAGAAGATAGTGTTTTTGCTTTCCTTTAATACATAATTGGCAGTTTACAAGCTTGTTAGTCTCTCTTGCATAAGCAGCGAGACTCATAATCTGCAAGCAGTTTTTTTCCTTCGTATTTAGTACACAAAAAGGCGGTTGTGGTCCCAGGCATTCCTAGCGGAGACCATGGAAACTGGAAATAAAAATCATTACGTGACCGAAGCAACATACGTTTTGCAAAGAAAGCTTAGGAAAGATTAAATTTAGAGCTTTTCAACAACAGGTCAGTCCACGAATTCTATCGCTTGCAAGCATTGATTACTTTGGAGCAAGTGATCACTACAGTGGTCGAAAAAGAAAAGAAGAATCTTAATTAGCAAAACTGCAATGGTCTGGTGTTGTAAACTTGCCATGTAAATCACTTTTTTTATCTCTGGCAATAATGTGATTTCTCTAGACTACGAGTAGTCCCCATTTTTCCTCAGGGATAGTAGAGCGAGTGAAACATGATACTCGTAGTGTATGATTTCTCTGGAATCGAGGCCCTTGAATTTTAATGTATTTATACACATGTATAGCCTGCTACTGCAGATATATTTCCAGTCGTCGCTAACAAGGTGGATAGGCCACTGTAGGGGATTTCAGGAGCTGGTGTTAAGAGTGTCAACCCCTTTATAAGAGTGATTCAGTGATGTCAGCTTCTTAATCTCCTTATGGTGATCAATCTGCCTTACTACAAGTGACTCAGTTGGTAAAACCAAATCTTTGTCTTTCACTCCCCTACCAACACAACACCACAGTTTCCTTAGAAGCTAAGCCCCTTTTTCATCTGTAAATAGACTGAAAAAAATGAAACAGCTGTCAAAAAGCCTGCAGAAAACAAATCAACAGACATTTCATTTTGAATTTACCCTTATCAGAGCTACATATAAAATACCAGTGGTTGTTCACCTAAACAGAATAGGTTTTTTAGGTTTCTTTTTGTTGTAAATAGAGTCAGGGTTTCAAACTATCAGTGGTGCTTTATATATGCCTAACTGTGTCCGGAAAAGTACCTTTACATTTGTGATTGTTTTTTCAGGTGGAGGGCAATCCTTACCACTATGATTCACATGTGCAACTTATCAAACTGCTCAGAGAGTCTGGTGATCTTGACAGAGTAAGGAATGCTAGAGAGAGTATGAGCAAAATCTTCCCTTTGACACAAGGTAACATTTGTATAGCGGTATTTGTGAACTACTTGTAGTTTGTTCCACGTGTTTAAAAAAATATATTATACGGAAGCTGAAGATCATCCTCTCAACTAAAACTCACCTGTTTACTGTATTATTATTATTATTATTGTGAAAATACTCGGCACGTTCTGCTCATTATTATGACTTTCATTACTTCCTTGCCTACTAAGGACATATATATACATCCTGTGTGAGGTCACTCATTGACCTAGGACGTTATTATACGTCCTCAGACAAATGAAATCACCAAAGTCTGGTTGTTCGGGTTGCCTTGAACAATTGAACTCTGGTCTTTGAGAAAGGTCAGCGGTTGCTGGGTGTATTTGGCTCTGGTAGGCAAGGGGTTCATCATGAACAGATTGCATTACCAGAATAAAAACTCCTCTTTCAAATAGATGATTGAAATTGTCCAACAGAAGCTTTATTTATAGAACAAAATTAAAGTTGTTTGGGCCTTCCTGACATATCCTGAACCTTTACAGATGAAATATGAAACCATTGCTGGCTGTTGCTTTCAGTCGGTGTGACGTTGTGGAGAATTTTTCCTCAATATTTAGGAACGTTATTTTCTTGATCAATTACAACACACTTGCATCTAATACTATTCTTAAATTTCATTTTCTAGATAGTGCTTTTGAAATCACTAGGGGTAAGATTTGAAAGAGGGCAGCTGGAGTGATTTGTTTCTTGTTGGCTATAAAGAAATTAAAATTAATTGATATTATATCAGTGCAACACTGACAACTTTTACATTGACCTGTTTTTAATTAGAGCTCTGGTCAGAGTGGCTTAAAGATGAAATGCCATTAGCATGTATACCAGAACAGAAAGAGAATCTTATATCATTATTTGAAAGAGCTGTTAAAGACTATCAATGTAAGGTTTTTATTGTTTGTTATGAATAATGTAAATAACTAAATAAACCGTATTTAGCAGTGATTCTTTTAACATGTGGTCCCTAGGACCACCAAGACAGTGATCATCTTCCTGCTTTAGCATCTGTGCATGTATGCATGTGTGCATGCATCCTTCAGTGTGTTGGTCTGTCCTTCCTTTCTTCCTTCCTTCTTTCTTTCCTCTTCATCTTCTTCTTTTCTTTCCTTGTTTCTGTCATGGTGAGAAATGTCTAGGTGCAGGACGAAATCTTTCTGGGTTCATAGTTTTGGGTGTATTTGGCACTGTGGTGTACTATCTAAGGGCAACAAACATACCAGAACTTCAAAAATTTTTGATGTGCTGGAAAGTACTTATAACACCATCATAAACAGTACTTTTATGTAATATAGCACAGCTACAGCTAATACACGTTAAGAAAGAAAACAGTATTTATCATCACTTAAAAGGTGCTTTTAATAATTAATTTTAACTGCTGCAGCTGTACAACTGTGGATTCTGTACTGCCAGTTTATGATGGATACCATGGAAGGTGAAGACAGTCTTCAAGGAGTGAGATCAATCTTTGAAAAAGCTATTATTGCTACCGGTCTCCATGTAACGGAGGTAGGTACTCAATGCGTTGTAGTCCCAAAAATTCCATACTGATGAGACGTAAATCTTTCCAGGATCTTGTTAACATTGAATGTGCAAGGTGCTTAATCTTCCCAGAAACACCCTTTTCCTAGCAGTAAATTATTTGGATCACAAGAGGTATTTTAGTTTTGCTGGCACTAAATTGACAGCAGAACTCAGAATGTAGGATTTCTTAGTGATGTCATAAACCACACCCTGATATTATTGGAGACAGGGTTGATTTGCGTTAATTGGAGGGAGGGGGTTTGGCCATTGATATTTGGGTGGGGGGGGGGGGGGGAGAATGCAAAAGAGGGAGTGTCCAGATTTTAGATCTTCTGATTGGCATCTCTGCTCCATACTCCACTATTCTCTTTATGGAATACAAAGTCCTCTTGTAGTGTCATACATTTTCCATAACATTTTTGAGATTGTGTGAATTCATTTTTCTATACTATCTTTATTTCAAAAGCTGCCCGAGAAAAGGTAAAGTTGCATCTTATTTGGTTGACACTAATATACATTTTTATATACTAGCACTGCACTGCCAAGAAACATAATTATGTTTTTTTTTCAGGGATCATCCATTTGGGAAGGGTATAGAGAATTTGAAACAGATATACTAGAATCCCTTGAGGTCAGTATTCAACAAAAATTGTTAAACCAATGGCTATTGGTATTTACACTACAGTGCAGTGTTTGTTAGATTTTATTTCTCTGATGGAAATTAGTTATCGAAATTTTGAATTAAAGATGTTCTGTGAATGCTTTTTGATACCCTGCGAGCAGAGGCCCTTCGATCTTCCTAGATAAGTCGGGAAGAGGAAGGTCCCTTCCTCTTCCCGACTTATCTAGGAAGATCGAAGGGCCTCTGCTCGCAGGGTAGCTTTTGAATGGTCACCTAGAAAAGCAGACCTACAGACCTATTTGGGTGATGTTGGACTGTGTTGGAAGAGGAATACTGTAGAACAGTGATGTTCCACAGGAAATGAAAGTAAAAGAGAATTTCTGGGCCAATTTTTTTCCCAGAAATTAAACCTCACATAGAAAGTCATTGATTTGTGAATGAGAATGCCAGACAAAATGTAGACTCAGCTTTCACAAGAATGTGCACTAATAATTTTTATTGCACATGTATGTGTCTAACATTGCCAAAAAAGCACTTAATTTGAGTGTCAAGGTATTTATAACAAAATTACTAGTTGGGTACACTATTTTTACGTCTCCAACTGGAGACAGGACCACCATTTTACGTGGTCATCCGAGCCACGCAAAGGTCTAGCCGCTTGTAGTGCAAAGGTAGTACCTTCATTTCTCAGTTAGTTTAAGACCCTGAGTATTGGACCAGCCTTGGGAATCAAACCCCCAACCTTCTGCTCTGCAGTCAAGCACTCTACTGACTGAGCTAATCCTGCCGCGGTTGAATGATGAAGTTCAAACTTGGTCAAACATGGCTATTAAGTTGCAACATGGTTCACTGCACACAGAAAATTGGAAATGGTTCGATGATTTTTGTTTAAAAGATTGAAATCATTCAAAGCGGGTCGAACAACATCTAACATTGCCCAGCTTGGTGTTCAAATGGATCAAATAGGTTTGATTTAAGAATTGTTTTGACTGATACATCTACTCCAGTGTTAAACACATATCCTTACCTGTGTTTTCATAGTTTAGTTGGAAAACTGAACTCCATTTCTGTTACATATAACTTTACAGCAAATGGTGACTGAAGAAAACAGAGAAACTATGATGGAGAAAATGTGAGTTACTTCTCGTACAGTACTGCTTGTACACCAATCTATCCCATGCTATAAAGAATACAGCCAATCAGAAAGCTAGTAACCTGTTGCATATTCTGTGGTATGCAAGGGGTAGTATTTTACAATCAGCAGGTGTTCTTGGGGCAGGAACGCATGATAAAAGCCCTTTGAATGTCTGCTTGGAAGGCTAACCAGAGCCATGATAAGAATCACTTACACACCCATCAAAAGTGCATTAATTTTTTGTTTTAAAGAAGGCAGACACCTGGGCCGAGTTGTTCAAAGCTGGGTTAAGATAACTCAGGGTTAGTGCAAAATTTGAATTCAGATTTGAAAGGATAAAAAGCAAATTCATTTTAATTCTTTTTATCTACATATGATGATTGGATGATCTTAAAAGAATAGAGAAAACTACCCAAGAAAATGCTTTCCAATGCAAGAAAAAGAATCCCAGATTAAAATTTAACTCAGGTTAGCGCTAATCGGCCTTCAAACAACTGGGGCCAGGGAATTTCCTTTAAAGCCATATTTATTATTTAATACTTAATTTAGTTAAAAATAATTAATTTGTTCCTCTCTTTCCATAGCTCAGCTCAGAAGGAGAGAGTGTTGTCAGTCTTTAAAAGGCAGCTCGCTGTCCCTCTACTTGGTAAACACCTACTTATAAGCCAGCCCTACCTGTTAAATTATTCAAGGGTCAGAAGCTTTTTACGCATTCACTACTTTAAAAGTGAGAATTAAGGAAACTGGCCTGAGTTAGGTTTTGCAAAGACTTCTGGGATTGTTACTGGTGGTGCGCCAGTCAGCTATTGGTCAAGTTGTTTGCCCTGTCCCCAATAACAGTCTTTGAAGTCTTTATGAAAGTTAACTCGGCTCAGTTTCCTCCTCATTTCTAAAGTGGTGAATAGGCACAGTGAAAGCAATGGAAATTTCAGTTACTTGTTTAAAAGGAAATTGCATGCTTTGGGGGCATCATTGCTCATTACTCCATTTCTTATTAACTGAACTATAACCAGCGTTAAAAATTATCCCTATAAAGGCCGGAGCAGAGTGGTGACTACTGTTATTACAAGGGGTTAAAATTAATGTGAGAAAAAGTATAATTAGGCTTTTCACAGCATATGTGAACATGTTGAATCTACCATGATACTAATTATGCCCCAAGAATCAGTATGTGGAAAAAAAATATTGTTTATCGGTTTTGTATAATTTACATTTTACATTGTTACTAGTTTTGGCTGGTCAGCATCTTTAAGATAGAATTCAATTTGGAGCTTTTAAAGCCTTTGACATTATTCACTATAAAGGAAAAGATTGTTCACACCACATACTTTACCGAAAAAAAAGAAAACAAAAAAAAAAAAACAACCACAAGAACAAAAACGCCAGTTCTAGAGGTACAACGTACATGTATATGTTTAACAGGACACCCATAATTAACAAATACTTTATGAATTCTCACTCAATTGATTATACGGTTGATTCATTAATTTTGGTGATCTCTAGGGATGCAGGCCACGTTTAGAGAGTTTGAAGACTGGCTGGAGTACTCCGTCCCTGATGCAGTGAAGATAGCTTATGACAAAGCCTTGGCAAAACTGGAGGAATGTCTGCCCTATGAAGATACACTGGTAATGTACATTGTACAGTTACAGCCCTGTTTAATTAGGACATCTCTATTCAAGAGAGTTATTGAAGAGAGTGTAATCGTAAACAATTATTGAATTTGGCTTTCGTTTGATGTGAAGAATTATGCAAATCGAGGAGGATGTTATCCACCTTGAGCATCCAGCCTTGGTGTATAACATCTGAGATCAGCATAATTCTTCACATCATATGAAAGCGGAAATCAATCATTGTTTTATTGTTCATTCCAAATATTCTAAGTTCTTAACAAGCTTACCTTCTCATAGACTTTCCTTAGAACTTTGGTCTATTTCTCGGCACAGTTTCAGGATATAAACAGATGTTTTTATTCAAATAGTACTTTTATTTATGTTATTTAGGCCTCAGCACAACTACCAAAGACCACTGAATATAAATCATACTTGGAATATGAACTGAAGAAAGGTGATCCAGCTAGGATACAATGTTTGTATGAAAGAGCCATCAAGGACAATTGCCTTGTAGGGGACATGTGGACTGAATATACCTCCTATTTGGTGAGGCATTTGAATTCAATACTTTTTAGAATCCTTTGTATGTATATTTCACAAATTAATGCAGTTGTGTGAAATCTTACACAGTTTACAGCTATTATGACGTGTAAGTTCTCTGTGTAATAACAGGGAAAGATAAATATGAAATAAGGAAAACAAGGTCCCCCAAAAAAGTACTTTACTGTAATTGAGTGGCAGTGTATTCACCATGAAAGTACTAATAAAACTGAGAACACTATTTAAATACATTCTTTGCTTGAGACAAGGCTGCCATTTTATGTTTTTTTCATAGCTCACAAAGGTCTTGTCATTTGCTGGGCAAAGGCAGTGCCTTCACTTCTGAGTTACCAGTATTTTAAGACCCTGAGTATTGGTCAGGCCCCGGGATTGAATTAGTGACATCTCGCATTGCAGTCAAGCACTCTTCTGACTGAGCCAGTCCTGCTGCAGTAATGTGCTTCATGCCACACAACTCTGGAAAACCCAAACTGTACATGTATTTATGACTTTATGTTTCTCCTTAACAAGCATTGTATGCAAGCCATCCAGGAAATTCTACCTTGGCTTTCTGGGAATACTTAAGTTGTACCCTGATTTATCCATTTAGAATTAGTGCACTTTATAATAATTATTAATTTCTTATCACTTATCACTACCAAACTCATTTTTTTTCCAGGATTCCACTCTAAAGATAGCCACAGTGGTAATCCCTGTGCATGAACGTGCAGTTAGAAACTGCCCTTGGGTATCCCTGCTCTGGCAGAATTATATCAGAGCACTGGTAACAATAATTATGTTGTCCATCCATCCATCCACTGAATTCTGTATTTTCTTTGGTCATCTGATCATTCAGTTAGTCACTCATTTTTCGTGTATTTGTGTTCCTCAATAATATATATCCATCCTTTTAGATAAAGCATTTTTGTGCACTTTTTAAATATATACTTTATTGACACATAAGTTTGATTTTGAGGAATACCGTATTTATTCAATTAAACGCATCGGCATTTATTTTAAAATTACGTTTTTAAATCACTGACATCAATGTTTACAATAGATCATTTGGAAATATTGTGTGAAACAGAAAGGTGTTTTTGAAAAAGTTGCAGTGTCTCATCTCTCTTGCTGAGATAGAATCATAACTGTCTGGATTATTTAATTTTCAAGAATTAGCGAGTTTTTTTTTCTTATGATCCTCAAATAAATGCACACACTCTTGATTGGGTGCAGTGTTACTTGGTAATTTTGCTTCCATCTGCGGCATTTAATCAAGTAAATACAGTGCACAAAGAGTTTTTACTCTTTTCTTTATTAGGAGCGCACTGGGCAGGATAATAACAAAGTAAAAGGTATTGCTGATTATTTGCTTAGCTGGAAGTGATTCTTGCTTTCCCTCTCTTTTGTCCCTGTAAGTCATGCACTTTTCCCCTGATGAAATGTGTTTTGGTGTTTGTTTGTATAGAAACCCTGGACACAGCTCTTGGTTGTGGGTTTAGCACCAGTGATGATTATCTGCAGTTGTGGCATTCTTACTGTGATTACATGAGAAGAAAGACTGATGACTGGACTGAGGGTATGCTGCTGCAACAAATGCATATTGCTTTATAACAATTTTGTTTTCAGTAAGTGACACAGGCATCAATCAAACTATCTGAGTTCTTTCAACAATACCCAGTATTGGAACCTATGACCGTGAGTAGAAGGTAACAAACTGGACTCCTGGGGTACTTACCATTTACAAATATGTGAAAATCAGAAATTCTGGTTGGAAAACCAACTGTTTTGCACCATTCCATTTGGGAGGTTTTAGAAAATATGGGCTGTGATGTGCGGTGATGCCATTTTTCTATGCTTTTGAGTCTGATAACAAGTACACTCAGCCTGAAAGAATAACTGTATATTCAAAGTGGCTAATGTCACGTGGCAATACACTGACTGACTGTGCACACGCATGACATTGAATAAATGTCTCGCTTAGCAAACGTCAGTCTTCAAAATATTGATTATTTCACTTGCTGTCAATTCATTCATTGTCTTTAATAATTGGCTCATCATGCAATCAATTTGACAGATGGCCAACAGGTTAAGGAACTCAGAGAGACTTTAAAAACGGCAACGGAATATTTACAAAACTGTGAGTTTAGAATCAAACTATTCCTTGTAATTTATTCTTCGTGTTTTTTCCCCATTTGCACTACTTGCGTGACGTCAGTGGTCCCTGTTTCAGTCTACTGTTTATTATTTTATTTGATTGGCGTCAACCACAAATATAATAATAGCTAACATCTTCAAATTTGAGTCAACACTATGAAATATTCGCCGAGGGGATTTGAACCAATCGTGAACGAGGAACAGTTTTTTTATGTGCAAGATAATAGTTATTGTAACAACTGAAGGGAGGGTTGGGATGTTAGTTCGTCTCTATTCGCGACTCATTTTCCCCTTCACTTTCTTTCACATCGCTTTTAACTGTTTCTTCAAGATTGGCCTGAGAACCTGAAAACGTACTAAAAAGTTATGTTTTTGACAGTTAAAAATTAAATGTTTCATGCGCTTATATAAACTGATACAAATACTTGAAGACATAACTTGTTTACAATAATTTTATTCATTATCTGTTTTTCTTTTTCAAACTTCAGCAGCCGCTGTAAGAGTATGCTTGTATGAAACCGGCGTTATCAATAGAAACTTGTCGACCTGGCTCATGTTCGAACTTTCTTCTTTCGTAGATTTCGGCAAAGATGGTGATCCTACAAATCTTTTGGACAGATACTGGGCACGAATTGAGGTAAATAAATTGAAAGTATTTTTGTTTACCTACTAATTCCCTTACTAATTGGTGTTAGTGTATTGGACTTAGCGTTAGTACTGAATATTCTCCTTAAACGTAGGATTGGAGACATCATTGTAACTGTACATTCCTTGAATCTGTCAGTTCATTGGTTTCTCAGTTTATTAGTGAGTAAGGCGACGGTTTAGAAACAAGGATTGACCTAGTCAGTTAATGCTTGGCCTTTTGTGTAAGAGGTTCCGAGTTCGATTTCCAGGTGTGATTTCAAGTCCTCGTTTGGACTGCTTTCCTTTCAGTGTAACTTTAGGTAGCTTTACATTCTCTTAAAACGGAGCAAGGATGGAGAGTAGGGGGTGGGCCGTCGGGCCCAGGTTTGTCAGTCAAATGATGACTGTTACAAGATACCGACGGGAAAAACTGACCACGAGATATGATAAACTTAACTTAAGGACCACTTTATTATCCTTACTGCACAGCATCGGGGTAACAAATGGGTTTCTGTTTTGCGTTCTCAAAAATTACGATGAAAATCATAACTATAACAAAATTCTCAAATCTGATTGGTTATCAACTGTCCTAATTTCAGCACTTACAGGACGGTGCAATAGGACAGTAAGCGTCATGCCTTAGTAATTGGACAGTACGCGCCATCAAGAATTTCTTGTGCTTTAATTGTTTAAAAAGCCTGAAATATTCAAAACTTTGTTATAATTATGATTAATTGGTAACGGAACTTCGTGTCGTCCAATTTGGTCTGTAATCATACTCGTGATTAAATTAATCGGACTCCCGTTACGCGGTCGTTCCATTTTGTTAATCACTCGTATGATTA
This sequence comes from Porites rus, assembly GCA_964035705.1. Taxonomy (NCBI): domain Eukaryota; kingdom Metazoa; phylum Cnidaria; class Anthozoa; order Scleractinia; family Poritidae; genus Porites; species Porites rus. The sequence continues at coordinate 2,016,215 of OZ038002.1, forward strand.
CAGACTAAAATTGGACTCCACTCAGTCCTTCAAGTTTACCATTACGAACTGTATCTCTTCGTTATCTTTATCTTAGGTTCATCATTCTAAGGTTGTCTCCCGCTGTTTCATTGGTTTTCTTTGTTTTCAATGATAGGCGTTTCACATCAAAAACATTACAGAATGTCAGAGAATTTGGGACAACGTAATCTTGCCAAACCATGGGCGAGAGGCAGAAATCTGGCTCGAGTACGCCAATGTGTTAAGGTCAGTTAAAAATGATCTCGTAATCTTTCGAATTTTCTGCACAATAGAGAGGAGAAGTCGTTGCGTTACGTTGCCATTGTAGCAAAATTTCTGAATGATAACGAACCGAAAAAGTGGGGAGAATGCTTCTGTTCAAACGTCATCGATCTCATCCAGTTTCATTTCATTTGTCAAATGTTGGCGAAATTTTGTGGGGTTGACTCCGAAAGGACTGTATCTAAGTTTAGAATAAGAAAAAGAAAATTATTGTGTTGTGTTCACCTATTCCATAAAGCGGGAGCGCGAAATTAGGAAGTTTCATGTCGCAGTCGTTCAACGACGTCTAAGAAATGTACAAAAAAGCGTGATGGACGTGCAAAGTTGTTGTTTTACTATCTTAACTTATTACTTTTTTGCCGTTCTCTTTGCCATCGCCCTCGTTGTTGCTCAAGATGGCTCGACCCAGTATTTTTGTAGGTACACCTTCCATCTTTGAATCTCCTATACTTCAACAAATTGATCTTTATTGTAAAAACATTATAACACATACATTACACATAGACTAAACTTTATAAAGGTACTATTTTTTGGGCGATCGGAATAAATGTCACGTGACAATGACGTCACAATAGTTTTAGCTCTAAATCGAATTTCTGCCCTCATCGTCATTTTCTTTGGAAATACTTTAGGGTGCTTGCCTTCTGTTGTGAGAAGTTTCACAAAATTCTGTGAGAAGAATTTCGAGATAACTTTAAATTTCTACCAAAAGGTATAAATTATGCATGATCTGAAGGCTGGACTTAATGCAGACAAATTTATCACTCATTCGTTTTGCACTGAAATGAATACACAATCATGAATAAAATGCGAAGGAAAAAAATCTATCTCACGCAGCCTTTGGTTAAAAGCATTATAAATGTTTCAGATGATTTTTTTGAATTTGGTTGTTGTTTGCCCCGTGCGTGTTCTTAATAAACAGTGCCTCATTTCCAGAAAGGCCGATAGCACCATCCGAGATTATGACAAGCGGTTATGGAAGCGAATATTAATAGCAAAGTATTGTTATGCACGCTGCATTGAATGTACTCCTATATCTTTGGATATCTTGTTCCAACCAGGTCCGTTCGTGACATTAAGAAGTGTCGTAAAATCCTTCAACGAGCTGTGCAATCAGCAAGTGATAACCCTGAAATGGTGATCCAGGCCCTGCTCAGTTTTGAACGAGAGGAAGGTGAGTGAAGCCATGCACTATAGTGAAACCTGAATAAACTTAAGTTACATCTATTTCTAGACTTTGTTAGCACTCGTATTCTACCGAAAACTTGTCCCGCACTAAGCTGAGATCAGGCTCTACTTTCATTTTCTGGGTAAATAGATTCCAGGCCGGCAAGGCAAATCGAAAAGTCTCCCATTTAGTACAGCACTCGTGCACTTGAATTACGTGTGCTTGCCAATCGACTGTAACAGTGATTGTTACATCACTTGCATGTGCATTCACGTGATTACCGTGACATAAGACGGACCTTAAACTCAACACCAGGGCCTTCGAGTCCACATACCATTCATATTATTCGGTACAACATGGGCATCCCAAGAATGTGAACAGAATCAAGAAAAATCTCGCTATACAGTTAAAAGAGTGCCGGTGACCAAGAATAGGCGGTGGGCTCCTTTTGTCGCCCGCAACGAGCGTTTTCATTTTCTTGTATGTTTATTCAAAAGCAAAATATTTCCTGCTCATGGTTTTGTGATCTACAATACACCTGTCTGGTCAGTTAAGCGTGCTTCTCTTTCCACGGTTATCGGTTATTTACAAAGACACTATTGACAAAGTAGCTGTTACTGTCTGAAAAACGTGGTTCTATCAATGTTTGCATGGGCATATTTCAGGAATCGAATTTTCGAGCAAATGAACCCTAAACTGTACTTTGTTGGTCCTAGGAACCTTGGATGACTGGGATGCTGCTTTTTCAAAATGTCGTGTGCAGCTTTTGAGGGTCAACGAACGACGGCAGAAGGTGAGAAAAGCTACATAGATTTGTCCTTTGAAAATAACGCAAGTGAAAATGTCACACGTTTTTCTCTGCTCCACGTTATTTCTTTTTGTTAATATCTCACGATTGCCACAATTATTTTTTTCCAGACATGTCACAAAAATCAGGCAGTTAGACGTCGTTACAATTAACCAAGTCTTTTAGCGGGTATATTAGGTGATGTTAGTCAGCCGTAGGAACTTTGTGACTTTTTTAAAAAAACGTCAGTTTGGAACATGTCGGGGACTACCTTCACAGATTGCGAAAAATAAAACATATGAACCGTTGACATCAGCTCGTAACTAAGAGAAAACTTAAGGAGTTAATTTAAAGTATCGGATACTGTCGGACATTACCATTAGTTGTGATTTTGCTGGTTAAAATTTTGACACCTTGACCTGTTTTATATCTGTTTAATTCTTCAAGGCTGCTGAAAAGCAGGTTGTTCGTGAAAAGGCTGAACAAGAAGTTCAAGAGAAGAGAAGGATTGCAAATGCTGAGAAAAAAGCTGCGAAGAAAGCGGAACAGAAGAAAGCTAAATTGGAATTGAAAAAAAGAAAGGTGACTGAGCTGGTTTAATATGATAACTGAAGAAACTGCGGCGAGCAATCTACGTATTGAGATCCAACTTGCCACTTCGTGCTATTTCCCAACTGTTGTCGGAAAATTCTAAAGAGAACTGTTCTAAAACCAAACGCATCACATTGCTTCATGATAACTGTGTTATGGAGTGTTTTTTTAGCAACCTTTTTTTCATTTTTATTGAAGACCAATATTTTTCACTGTTTTCAAAGCATTACTCGTCCACGCGTAGCGTTGAGTTTTTGTTGTATCCGTCCACAAGGACAGTTTTCCGTCTTTTGTCCAGATTTGACTTCTTCTGAAAATTCTTTCTCTAATTCTCAAAAATCACTGTTTGGTCGACAAAGCTCTTTTGCGCCCTATTGTAACCCTGATCGTACTTACTCATTCATTAGGCTGTTGACCAAGGTGTCACTGGAGAAAAGAATCAGAAATCAAAGCCGAATGACGAAGATTCTGGAGAACCTGCCGCTAAGAAACCTCACGGTAAGATTACAAAGCTCGTTATTTTTTATTTATTCATTATTTATTAAATTTTTAAAAACGCGATTATGACAACTGGTAAAACTGATATATTATTTCAGAAAGCTGTTAAAAAAAAGCCACACATTCTTTGCAGTGAAAAACATTTTTGGTCGATTTTGTTTGTTATTGAATTTTTCGTATTGTAATGGAGGGAGAGGGTTGCTATGTCCTTGGCGCCCAAACGGTCACCATGACTACGGGATAGGTGCAAGGTGCAAGCACTAAAACACTCAAATAAACTGATGTTAAAGATGTTTGCTCCTTCGTCTGTCAAAAGTATCCCATTTGAGAATATCTAGTGCTTACTCTCTTTAGTTCACTGACCTTGACCTCTCGTACTGTTTCTGCATGAGCGGATGACGCGTGAGCTCTTTTAATACTTGTAATTTCTACCTTTTGTTTCCTGGTTTGTATGTTTTTTTTTTCATTTTAGTTGACATGGAAAGGATCGATTCCTCTACATCTCAGGAAACAACAGATGAGCAGACATCGACCACAACAAAACGCACGCATGACAGGTTAGGATGCACTTTAAACAGTCGAAAAAAAAATGCACTCTACCGTTGCTTTGCGTTCTTTTTCCTTTTTAGTTTTGATAGCTTCTTCCTTCTGGTTGCAACCAAGGGATGGGGGTTGACTGAATCTAAGTTGTTTCTTTCCCATTGCACTCTTCCTGTATTGGTTATTCTTCTTTCCATACCTTTATGAGCTCGCCATCAGTCTCTAATCGAACAGCATTAGTAACAGCGACTAAGAAGAGAAATGTGGAGATCTCTTTAGGTAAAGCCACCTACCAAACTGACTCGCTCAGGTAGCAGCAGATCAGAAGTCCTGAACCATTTAACTACAGTTTTCTTCTTTTTACTTGCTATTTATTACTGAACTGTACTTTTAGGGTCATATATTCGCACATGTCCTTTATAAAGTTTTGCAATTTGTTATTGTTTTTCTTTTTGCAGCACAAAAGATCCCAATACTGTATTTGTGAGTAACCTGCTGTTTTCAGTTGATGAAGAGCGTCTAAAGGATGTTTTCTTACCGGTAAAGATCACTCAGGAAAATGCTTTTCTTAAAAACCTCCCCATTCATTATGTCCTCCTGTTAAAAGAACAATGTTTTATCAACTACTGAATGATATTGTAATTAGGTTTTAAGGGTGTTGAACTCTTTTATCAATTTAGCTTCATCTATTACAAGTTTATAGGACAAGTTTTTAGTTTTTATAGTAAATAATATGAGTTGTAAATACGCAATTGAGCCGTTGGGCTTCAAAAGTATTTATTTAATAAACTATGTATCTTTCTTTTGATAATTTGCAATCGGAAGCAAAAGAATTGGCAAAGTAAATTCGCCATTGCACTGACGTTTCGAGCGATAGTTCTTCGTCAGAGCGCATAAAAGTACATGTCAAAGTATCGTGGGTTGTGTGTGGTTTATAAACCGAAGATTGCAGCTATGGTATTGGTTGAAACATGCTAACGTGTTAAAAAAGAACAAATTAGTTGAATGAAAGGTGTTTGTTGATCCCCGTGTGGTGAGTGAGATTGTTTAAGTTAGGTCTGCCCGCTCTTCTTTAGCCTGGAATTGAACACTTCATTAGACATGGTTTATAGTATGGGCACAGACAGTATTCGCATTTTACATTTTTTAACTTTAACTAGATTGTAGTCCTGGCCAAGGAAGTAAACATGGAAATATTTTTTATGATAAGTCTAGCGTAAGAGCTTTATCCTCTCTTGGCCTAGAGTGCATGGTAGTTCTAATTCTTAACACTCAGTGCCAGGAATTCAAAGATGTTCTATAGTCATGTTTTTTCTAATTCTTCTACAATGATTATCAAATGGCTACTAATGACATAAATCGCCTTCCTTAATTATTTACAGCTAGGTGAAGTAGTTGAAGTTCGACTAGTAAGGAATCAGAGTGGAAAATCTAAAGGATATGCTTATGTCGAGTTCAAAAATCAGGTAACAGGACATTGGTGGTAGAAGGCCTTTTCCCTTCTTAACCTTTTTTGTCTGAGGACGTATTCGTTTGCAAAAAGTTGTAGCTTCTTCAATCCACTGTTTTTTTTAAATTGAAGTCATCAGTGGAAGCTGCTTTATCCATGGACCGAACCAAGTTGGAGGGAAGGCCCATGTTTATCTCTCCTTCAGTGGACAAGTCCACAAACCCTACTCAGTTCAAGGTAGAATATTACTGACACCTGTTAATTGTAACAGATATATGTTATTTATTTATTTTCTTTTGACTTTCATCGTGTTTAAATAAAGGTTTTGATTGATTGATTCAAATGTGGCCAATGTATTTTTTCTTCGTAGTTTCCCACATCACTAAACAAGAAAACACTGTTTGTCTCTAATCTGCCGTTCGACGCTAAAGAATCAGATCTAGAGGAATTGTTTAAAGGGGTGAGATTTTTGCATACTGTAGCGATTTATGATTAGTAGACTATCCGTACACCAAACATAATATACAGGACAAGTCTGCTTGTGGGAACTAAACTGATGCCTAATATTTAATATTCAACATTGAGCTATATCACGTCTTCTTTGCATCAGTTGGCAATGAGCGGTTTGAAGAATTTCTGCCTCATAGCAAACACCACTATTGTATATCCCTGTCAACTGTCCTTATGCATGTGTACGTGAGACGAGCAAATTTAACCACAAAGTAACGTTTGCGAAAAGAATATTTTGCATCTGACCTCTTTCTGTACGAATATACCGGTAAGTAGAATATACGTTATGAATCTGCTATTTTTTGTGTTATAAATAACAGCGTCGTTGATTTATCGCACGGAGGTGAATTTTCCTAAAAATACCGCTACGGAACAAAGAGGGAATTTGATTTCTTTGTGGCTCTGTGCAGACGTGCGTAGAATAAACTTTTCGCTGGAAATTATTGGTTCTAAAAATAAAAATACGGGAAAGGTTGACTCAAAGTTATAGCTTAAATGGAGACTCCGGATAATCGGCTCCTGACAATAAACAGTAAGTTTCCACAATGACAATAGATTGCTGTTTATGTTTTTAACCGCAGCAGGATTAGCTCAGTCGGTAGAGCGCTTGACTGTGGAGCGGGAAGTCACGGGTTCGATTCCCGGGGCCGAACCAACTGACTCAGGGTCTTAAAACAACTAAGAAATGAAGGTACTCCCTTTGCCTTGCAAGCGGCTGGACCTTCGCGTGGCGCGGATGACCACATAAAATGGCGGGGTCCCGTAAATACATTGACACTCAAATAAAGTGCATTTTTTAATTACAGCATGGTAAAATTAACGAAATACGACTAGTAACCAACAGAGCTGGAAAACCCAAAGGATTCGGATACATAGAGTATGAACAGGAGGTAAGGGAGACCGCTAGCTCCTTGTCATCCACCTGTGTTTTCTCCTCAGTGTGTTTCTCCTTCCGATCCTCAGGTGTTACTTGGGGTAAAGTCCTTTAAATTGTGCAAATTCCTTTATCATGCCGGATGTGTGTGTGGAAACATCGCATACGAACGGAGTTGTCTTTTGCCTCCGATTCGAAGAAACTAAAGACTAATATGTAAACTTCATGAGATAAGAGCGATAACTTAAGACTCTCAAACGTAACAATCTTGCATGTAATTTACGGGAGGCTTTGTTGACACTTCCATCTTTTCAAAGGATTTACCTCATTTTCACATTTGTTTGAGATGCTATTATACTAGATACACGTTGAATTGCCTGAGTAATCTAATTTAAGCCAGTCGCGTAAAGAACTTGGATGGAAAAAGTTGTCAAAAGAGGTTAACTCTCTGAAGATTTCAGCATGTAGAAGATTAGAGTTAATTCGTACTGTTACTAATGGAAGTTTGTTGGGCTCGAAGCTCGAAGATTTTTTTTGTTGGTCCGAAATACCTCTTGTTTTAATCAGACAGGGGCGTCGTCCGCCATATTAGCGTTGGATGGAAGTCATGTGGGAGGCAGGCAGATTTCGGTTGCATTGTCAAATCCACCAGCTAGAAAACCCAGACAGCCTGGAACCGAACAGCAACAGCCCGGGAAAGAGCAGCCAGGAAGGTAAGAACGCTTCACTTTATATGATAACTCCATAAGCCTTTAAGAGACCTCATACGTATAGAGCTAGTCCTGTAATTCTGGGAGGGTAGGGAGGGTAGAGTGCTTACAGCAGCAGCTAATGAAGCAACAAGTTCATAACTGATCATACCCATTTTGTTTTACAGTCGTAGCCGTTCACGAACCCAGTTGCAGCTCATTCCCAGGTCTCTTCAGAAAGCCACATCGTCGGTGCCAGGTCCTTCAGCAAAGAGCTCGACTGCAGCAAGTGAGGAAAATACCGAAGCCAATGGTGCCAGCCAGTCGTCCGAGCCGGCTAAAAAGGGTTTTACCAACGAGTATTTCAGAAACCTCATGCTTAAAAAGAACTGAAAACCAATCTCGAATATTGAAAAAGTATCCGTTATCTGTGATTTATACGAGAACCCGCTTGAGTCCGACTACAGCAGGGAAACTCAGTAACTGCTACTTGAAATGAGGCAAGCAAATCCTGCATTTTCTTTGGACTGACTACATCGCGTCAAAAGAGAACTTCTACGAGCTTAATTATATCTGACAAAAAGACCGCGGTACAAATTTTGATAAATGCCGGTCTTAGAAATGAACAGAAACTGTCCGTTGACCTTCCTCCTTTTGATTTCTTCAAACTGTAGAATTGTGTAGTTTTTAAGTGTAAAGGAAGGAAACTAAGATGGTAAAACGTCTGAAAGTTTTAAGATCCTATGTATCGAAGGGACACTGACCCTGCCATGTTTTTTATAAGCCTTGTGTTGACTTGTGGTAAAATGATTTTAGTAAGAGATAAATTGAAGAAAATATATCGTTTTTACTGATATAAATGCACAAAAATGAAAGTGTAGTGAAGTGAAAATAAATGAAAAGGTAAGGAATCTGCTTTACACCTTTGACGGCCTGTTCTGGGGATCTCTGAGTTACCCATTCCATTGTGCCTGGGGAGATTTCCCACTGGATCAATTGGAAGAAGTTCCTTTTTGTCCGTTCTCTCAGTTTGCCTCACGTTGTTAACCGGAACTTTAATTCACCACTTGCACAGTTTGAGTCCTTTGGAGCTTGTTCAGTACCAGTAGGAGAAGCTGCTTCTGCAAATATTCATATCACTGTTCATGAAAAATGTGGCATTGTACAATAAGTATGGTGCACGGAGAAAGAAAGAAAAACAATTAGAACACTGCCAAATATCGTTGCAGCGTTTTTTGAAACCTTTTCCTAATAAATGACAATGCGTCCTTTCCTGATATTTCCCGCTGTCCTACGTTTGGCAAAGAAAGGATAGAATGAAATGCACCCCGCATTGAGTAATAAGCATGTAGTTTTGAGGATCGATTTTCAAGCTCTCGCTGATGCCACGCCGGTGTCTCTGCTCTTCATGAGCTTCTTCAAATGCTGATGCTATTTGGAACCATGAATCGAGGAACACATAAACAAGCCATCCTCATTTGGATACTGCTGAACTTTGAATGCGGTAAGTGGTGACAGTTCATTTCGTATACAGTTGTTCGCTTATTAGCCGGCAGTGATGAGCCGACCGTTGAATTCAGAATTTACATTCTCGCTGCGTAAACCGACTGTATTATATCCTTTAGTAACAACATTTTTTCGGCGCAATCGCAAAAGGACTGAAAGGAGAAAACCAAGAAAAAAGAGGCAGGGGCCAGGAGTACAAGGTGTTCTGTTCGAACCCCAGGACAACTTCTCCTCTTGATAGCAATAACAATAACTTTAATGCCCCTTCGCGAACAAATATTACAGACTTAATTCTGACTACAATTTTTTTCGAGAGCGGAAATTACATGTTATCACACCCCATAATACTAACGCAACAAAATGTCCCAGGGTCATTACATTACAGGTCTAGTCTAATAAGGGGGTCGAGACGATATACCACTGGAGGTTTGGATCTTCGCGGGTAAAATTTAGCGCGCATTCGAACGGGATGAACCGGGCAGGGGCAGCAGCTGAGTTTTTTTCAAGTGTGATGTGATTATCGTCTGCTTTATCACTTACAGTAATAATGTAATAGACAGAGACGTAGTTATAACCGAAAGAGTAACATTTTGTATTACACCCATAGCAATTTACTTGTGATCTGTGATAACTACCTAAAAAATTTATCCACGACCGGCAAGCTGTACGAATTAGATCCCCGCCCAATAGCTTCCCTATCCATTCGATCGACCTTTTGCTGCACCTTTCAGTCTTCAAACTCCGCCCCCCCCCCCCCCCCCCAAAAAAAAAAACAACAAAAAAAACAAAAAAAACAAGCGGTGTTGTTTTCTTTTTTATTTCATACTGGTTAGTGTAAGACTGACACCAAATCTCAACATACGTTGTCTTGTCCATGACATGTACGGGAGGGCCTGATTACTCGTAAGCTTTCTCTAGGCTCGTCAGATTTGATAGTTATGAGTTATTTATGAAAATCTGGTCTTCGTTTTCTTAGCCTTCACCCGGAACGATGCTTCCTTTTGCTTCAAAAAAGCGGCGCATTATGATGTTGTTCTTGAAGGAAAGCTAAAAGCTGGTATTTACACACCTTGGGAGCCAGACCCCAATGAAGTGAGTCACATGACCATAGACAGATGCACAGAACATTGCTGTAGAAATCCCGATACTGATGTTGTCTTTCTGCTGGATAGGTGAGAGAGAGAGTGAGCTGTTTCATGCGCATGTCATTTGTAGCGTCCTAGTTTGCTTAATTGAAAAAAATGTGGGTGATTTTTGAAAGAAAAAATATCGTTCAAAATGGCATACCGGTGGCAGTACTTGGCTTTACTGCTGCAGAATTAGCTCAGTCTGTAGAGCGATTGACTGCAGGGCAGGAGGTCGCGGATTCGAATCCCGGGGCCGGACCAATACCAGAATGAAGGTACTGCCTTTTCCCTACAAACATCTATACTTTCGCATGACTCGGATGACCACGTAAAATTGCGGTCCCGTCTCCAGTTGTAGACTTAAAAGTAGTGTCCAGGAGTGTCCTTAATTGGCACTTTTTGCTAAAAACATTGATAATCAACTAAAGTGCATTTGTTTCACGTAGGGACACAGATATCTTCGTAATACCTTAAGGGTCGGAGCATTGTGTGTTTTTTGGGGGAATGATGCTGACTTGAGAATAACATAAATGAAGTTAGAAACGATATACACCAACCGTGATGGTGGATTATCTGGTATTTGTATACTAATTATTCACTTCATATTTCAATTTTCAACAACCTCCAAATCCAAAATTTTATAGACACCCCCATCCCCTTATTTTTATACATTATAGACATTCGAAAAATCATCGAAATATTCACAAAGCATTATTGAATCAAGGATCGACTCCAAAATAAATGAGTCATTTTTGATCGAATGAAATCTCGGCTAGACATTTAAGGAAAAGGGCTGAAATAGATGAAAAATAATGTTTTTACCAGACATATCCCCTTAATTAACACTTCTAATACTGCACTGTAAATTTCCTGTACGCTTTACGGTTTTGTTGCGAAAGATGCTCACGCGACTCATCTAAAGCCTTTTATTCTTAATAGGTTTTCAGAAAGATACTGCTTCTGTGTAAAGTGTCATTCCGATCATCTGTGCTTCTTAAAGAAGATTACACCTCCGCCATCATTTACACCAATTACTGTCACTCTCACAAAAAGTAAGTTATCCGCTAAACAATGCTTAATATAAATATTTGACGGAAGGTCTCCATTAGTGCGAAAACACCTGTTGGAAAGTGACAACAATCTTCCCACCCTGATACAGTAGATTTTTCACACTGGCATTGAAGAAACTCTGCTACCCCACCCTTCCAACAGATATTTTTTACCACCCAGAATCCGGGTGGCCACGTGATCAGGTCCGACCAATGGGTCTCTCCCCCCGACAACCCGACCACAAGAAAGGAAAAGGAGAGAGAACCTGAGTACGAGGTTAACTTCAACTTTCCAAAACTGGTTTCTTGCGTATTTTTCTTGTCAAGGGCAAGTTGAATTGATACGAGAGATTGCTTGACGGCTTCGTCATTTTGTTGCTTTGACTATGAATGTGTAAGTGAATATGTCGAGCGCGTCCTCACTGGAAAAAAAAAATCGACCCAAGCAAAGCTTAAAAAGCACAAAAGGTTTTTGATATTCTTATGTTGTACGCTTTTGTTTATGCAGGGTTATGCTGCGTGAACACCAATCTTAATACTTTCTTTTTCAGTATTAATGCATACAACATAACGAAAGCAAAGTGTTTTCAAATATTTCATTTTTTATGTAAAATGTTTTTGTTCCGTGGACAATTATTTTTTTCTAAGACAATGCTACATCATGCTTTGTTGTTGTTGTTGTTGATTCTCTTTAAAGTTTTGAAACATCGGAGTAGGCCAACCTATCAGCACACTTAAATGTATCCGTCGGAAAACGTTAACGATCTGGGGCCGGTTGCTCGAAGCCTGGTTAGCGCTAACCGTTGGTTAAGAGGTATCAAAATGTATAGGTTTCCATGGTATTTAACGCTGGTTAGCACTAACCATGCTTCGAGCAACCCGGGCCTGTAGTTCTCAAGTTTTCAAATTAAATCATTAAATCACTTCGTCTATTGTTTCAATTACGGCGCCTGTTTTTTAAAGTGATAAAGCTTCTACATTTTTTCCTTTTACAACTAAAATAACAGGTAATGCTTTCATTTAATTTATGGCTGCAGGTAATTGTTTATATTGAGTTTAATTGTTTTCTTCGCGTTTTCTCTTTGTCGTCGTCGTAATTTAAAGATTATTAGTTTGAGTGCATTCTCATTTATTAAGTTAAACTTTATCGACAGTTTTTTGTACAGACTCTATTTTCTTAAAAATGTTTTAGATCGATCGTTTGGTCCACTGCTTTCATTAGAATTTTTGCCAGACATCAAACATTTCTGTCATTCATTAAATGCGATTCGGAAAACTGATAGAAATGTGTACATATAACTGAGCTATAATGAAGTTGTTTTGAAACTAGGCATCGCATACAAATTATTAATAATGAAAATTTTATTGGCTAGCGATTCAAACACAGTCTTGACGTCGTTTTGCTATTGATTATATTTTTTAATTACACCACTGTGAACTGACGTGTTATAAACTGAACGAAACCTTTACTTCAAGGCTGAAAATAATGAATTGGTTTTAACATTTACTTTACCGTAAATATTTTCAAGGCTTTTATTGTCTAGCTGCTATAACTACATGAAAATAATCTAACGGCGACAATTAGATTTTTCCGTCAGTTGTTTCATTTATCATATTTTGGTTAGAAAAAAAAAAACACGAAGTCTTCAGAAAGTTCATGAATACAGGTCGTCGAGTTAAAGCTGAGGGCTCAGTAGCCATTACATGGTAAGTTGATGAACTATTTCTTAAAAATTTAGAAAAACAAAAAAAATTAGCATTACTGAAGTTTAAACTTTTACAGTGTTTATTCGCGGGCCTGGTGGTGAAAATTACCTTTTATCTGATCTGTTTACTAGTGACAGCGCGGAATACATGTTACTCCTTTCCGTTAATCTACAATTTTCTGTTATAGTGCACGAGATGTAGGGATACATTTAAAGCCTATAGAACTTGTTTTACTGAGAACTTGTCGCAGCAACTTGTCTAGCAGTCTAAAATGTCGGGAATGTCCGATCTGTTTTGTTGGGGACTGTAAGGAGACCAAGATTTAATTGCAAAAGTTTCTAGTTATAGATTGCGCCTTGAGTTAAAAGCGCACCCTTAAGCACGCCTAGGCTGTAGCCATGACATGTTTTACTCCAGGTAGCTTCGAACTGATGACAGTCCCACAGGTTTGTCGGGTGTGCGAACAAACTGCAAGCGAATTAAAAGTATTTGGAGCCGTTTGGAGAATGACGACCAGACGGAAAGTAACAGCAAAACCAGGGAACTTTTAAAAAGCATCCAAGACGACGGCGTGGCAGCGAAGACGTACCGCTAAAAAAAATGAATTTACGGCCTTTTATCTTTATCGCGTTTATTTAGCCTTGCTTAATTGACCAGATGCAGGCAAATTTTTCCTGCGTTGATTTTTTAAGGACTGTATATAAGTTGAAAAAAGTAACACAAAATTCGTCTCCCTATGTTCACGTCCTTTATGAAATGTGGCATTGGGAATTTTCATGCAAGCTGTCGTCATGCATGCAGTGGACGTAAAGGAAATACTGTACATACCAAAAAGTGTTATGCCTTGATGAACTGTCACCGCTTAAGGCCGCCGTTCGAATTATCGCGGTGCTGCAAATAAAGTCGGGGTATATAGCCAGACTTGAACAATAACGGAAACTTTGTGTTACTCAACTGATTTGTTGGTACCTCTCAGGGTTAATGTGGATTTGAACCACTCCCCAAAAAGATACATTCTGTTACCTTTTCAGGGATGTTTCAAAACTTTACGACAAGCCTCCCTGTCATTATTAGGAGCTTGAAGTGTACCCCTCCCCTGGGATCTTCCCTCCTTTTCATCTTCTTTTTTTTCTTTCCCAGCCTCCACTAGGATCGTTCGCTCGCTCCAGTCTCGACGAGCTTGCCCAAACTGAAACACTGCAATTAGTCTACTTCGAGTGTTATCAATAAGCATAAAATTTGGGATACTTCTCAGCATAGCCCAACACAGTTACAGACAGACACTTGACCATACTTTTTAACAAGTATTGGTAAACTATTCTAATTATTTTATTATCATAATCAGCACAACCGGCAAATTCCAAAAAAAGAAGATAGATTCCGTTTTCGGTTGATACATTTCAGGGTAAGCTGTTATTTGAATGATCACCGAATTTGGGATTTCGACGTCCCTAACTGAATTGTGTAGTTAAACCATTTTTATATTTGGCACATCGTGTCTTTTTTACAGACTGAAAGGTCATACTGAGACGTCATCCTAATGCGAGTTTTACTTTCAAAGTTTACACGTACAGTTGGGACAAATCAGATCAAGTTAAGTGTTCTTAAATCTCGAAATTTGACAACATGTTCTATGAAAAAAGGAAGATGTTGAAGTGTACCAGTATGCGACATTGGTCTCGTGCAGCCACAAGGCCAGTTTTGTTATCTTCACAGCTTCTGATAAAATTTGGTTTGCTGCACCCATATCTTATCAACGGTGAAGAATTTTCTTATTCGGAGTAACCTTTTAAAAAAATGCCATCAACACCTATGGTCAAGCTGTTAATTACAGTATATTCTTATCGTCAGTCAGATAACAGATAAATCAATCAAGAATTTTCTTAACAGTTGACGTCGCAGGGGTTTCTAATCCGCACAAATAAGGATGGTGGAGTTACTGTAGGAACTCTTCCTTTCGTTTTTCATTTAGATTCTAAGGAAATGCATGGGAAACGCGCCTCTGCAGCACGTATTTGAAGTAGAATCAATGCTTCGAGTAGAATGCAATTTTGTTGGTCTAAGAATCAGACTAGGAACTCGATCGAGCTGGTCCCCAATTTACACCCTCCTATTTCGCCACCAACCATTATCACAACAGGGTAGCCCCTGTTTGAATCCTACGCTAAGCTCACTTGCTGGGATTTCATAAGTGTTGTTTTTGAGTTTATGATGTCCACCTCACTGCTATCTCCACTTTTGAAGGAATTCTTTATTATTATTTAGTCGGATTTCATTCACTGTGCAGCGAAAATAAGGCTATTGTAATAAAACTACTAGTTAATGCAAGTAGCGTATTTCTTTTGTAAGTACTTGAAACTTTCTTCGCAACGCTTTTAGAAATATACCGTAAAAATCAACAGTGCCCTTTGTAAACGCTTCGCAACCTTCAATAAAATATGATTAAAAAATCAACAGGATGTCGATTAAGTTTCAAACTCTGAATTGTAACATTCTTTAGTTTCTATATTCTTTCGCTCTCTACTCGACCTCAGACAAATCCACTTCGGTCTGTTAGCACTTAAAAAGAATACTGATTGCCTTACAATTGAGTGACTCTCCTTTTATTGGAGGGCGAAGGTAAGTATAGAAGAGCTTTTCTTTGTCGTTTCTTCTCTAAAGCTTAAAAATTTTCCTTACAGCAAGAGAGATAAAAGGAAAGAGAAAGGGGCAAAAGACAGCAACAAAACGTTTTTCCTTCGTCTATTAATTTGCTAGTTGTACACCGGCTACTTTCACTTGTTTTCTAGTGTTTTAGGTATCAATGCACAATGTAAATATTTTGTATAGCAAACCGCTTTTTGTTTGTAGAGTCAATGTCGATTCGCGACCATGTTTTGCTTTTGTGAAATAGACTAAGCTTTCAAAACACTGGTTGTTTACAGCTTGTTACTTTAGGAAAAAAGCTGCTTATTCGTTCATTAAAAGCCATCATAAGTTATTTATGTGCTTTGCGGTAAGTCGACGGAGCAAACAATCCCTACAATGGAACAAATGACGCTCCGTTCTCCTACGCATTCACTTTTCTGGTGAAGACTTTCTTATTTTCTTTTCTCAGGCATTTCTAAGCTTTCTACCACTACGGCGCCTTTTTCGGATACCTGGACTTTCACGAGGACCAAACCTACAAAATCTAGTACCAAAGTAAGTAACTCAGTACATCTTTGCTCACTCAGTGTAATACTCCTACATTTCGCCTACAAACACGTTATAACAAGTAAAGTAAGAGAGAAAAAACTCTCGAGAATTTTTGTTCCCGTTTAGCCCTAATATAAGAACTAAATTTGTCCTCTTTAAAGTAATTAATCTTGTAAAGAATTCTTCGATAGTTAACGTGTTGACTGATAAAACTGTGATCGAATGAAAATGATGTGGCGTCAATTATTTTCTTTTTATTATTCTTGACGCACTTAAAGGCATTGATAACTAAAAAGGATAATATATACTTTGAATACTCACGAAGTTTGAGTTTCTACAGAAGTAAACGCAATACTCTCGGTTTTTATAATTTTTACTTAAAATAAACTGGAGTCAAGACAATTTTGAAAATGATCGATCGCTGCCTGGGATCATTTTGAGTAAGAAAATGGAGTGAATAAATAAAGATCGTTTTTGGACTTGATAAGTTTCATGTAATTTTATTTTTTAATCCAATATGACTGTGGAGGTCAACGGCAGACCAAAAGATATATCATAGTCCCATTTAGGCACCCTTCCTCCCCCTGATTCTGTCTGTGTGACCACCCTGCTCAAGAACTGTCGATTAAGCAGATCACTGCCAGTGATAAAAAGACCAATTGTCATTCAATATGATGATGGTACGAAACAATCTTTCTACGTACTCAAAGAATGTACGACACATTAAGCATTTTTCATTACCGTTCATTAACAGATAAGGGAAAACGTTCATTTTTTTTTGGTAAAAGCTCGTCTTTTGATTCCGCACAATAAACCTGTTCCCATAAAGAGTCTCTATTTCCATACCGTTTTCGCTTTCCTAAGTCACTCTGGAGTATGTTTTATTCGCGTTCTTTCTGTGGTTTTTAGTTCACTGACCTGGTTGTTAGTCTTCAAGCGGTCTCTTGAAAAGGCAGACGGAAACAACAGCGAGGGATAAGAATGATCAACCAAACGACCAAGCCGTGACACTCGAGAATCGCTAATTTACTAATCTGCAAAATCATAAATCAGCTCGAAGTCTACCTGGATGTGGAGTACAGAGTTAACGGCTAATGAGTGAACAGAGGAATATGGGGTATTTTTCTGAAAACTCTCTCACATGAAGTCTGTTTCAGGCTCTCAAAGATTGAGAAGAAGATGAAGTTAAAGGTCTCCTCTCTTATATCTCTGGCCCTCCAGTTCTCACCCTTTTTTAAAATAATATTCCGTTTTCTTCACCTTTTGACACCCTGCAACCAGGCAGCATATCCGGGATATATAACACTGCTGACTTTTTATTTCCGTTTTTATCAGTCCTCCACCGTCAAACCCGAGCAAACAGAAACAAAAAGAACAACGGAAAGAACCGAAGATGTCACGACAACCTCCGGCAAGACGACGAGTGATCATGGACTCGGACGAAGAACTGGGTCAGAAGCGGAACTTGGGGGACAGCGAAGCAATCCGCGTAAGTTCGTGGTTTAGAAGTATAAAATGAACAAAGAGCCTTATGCCTTAGTTCTTGAGATTGTGCATTTAGTTACGTCAATATATAATGTGACGCTGCGGTTAGTGTGGTTGGCTATATCAATGGTGAAAAATTAGTGTAGTCAGTTATAAACCATCCTCGGAGACCCAGGGGCAGTTAGTCGGGTCGATAAAATGTTCGTGGTGAAAGTTTATTGTGAGATCGAGACGAGCCCCTGGGCACTTACTCTTACCGAACCAGTTCCAGAAGCGTTTGAATTGCCTGCTTCTGATTGGCCAGAAAAAATTTTTTCTGGCCAATCAGCGAAGAGAAGCTGCCGGGTGACTCTCGCGTTTTCTTACACGACGTAGTTTTCCTCATCGATCGCCATAGTTGCGTAGCGTGTTCAACGGGGAAAGTTTCTCGACGAAAGTTTCAGAACAAAATGTTAACCCGCAAAATTGCAACCTTTAGCACGGCTATAAGAAAGAAACACTCTCCGATGAATTTTTAGGGCGGATCTTTCCAAGGTATCGTAAATTTTTATTGCTGATACGATACGCGATGCATGACTTTCACTTTCCACACCTTAATTTGTTCACATTGTCTAGTATACAACACCAAGCTTACATTTTAGATGTCCATGTTCGTTGCACGACTTCTGAAACTTTCTACAGCGTGAAAATTTCCGTTGCACGGGCCACGCAACTACGTCGATTGATCGTGGGAAATGCCGGGCTTACAGCAGTTGACCGTACTAATTCTGCTGAAGTTGATAGTAGTGTTAACTTTAGATTCGAGGGAGACCTCCAGCAAGCGCTTGAAGAATTAGAAGGCTTGTCTTTGTTTCCTGTGGTACAGTGGTACAGTTCAAAGCGAAGCAAAGATTTATTATTGAGAAGATCGTGGAAAGAAGAGATGTTTTTGGGCAATTGATAGAAGAGTCTAACCTTCCAAATGTTGCCTATAAGCTAGGGGGTTTAAAAATCGTTAGATGCTAAAGGTTATGAATTCCCTAGTAATCCATTGGTCATAGTGATTTCACCTCTCATGTCAATTGTTGTGGACCAGGTTAAGTACTCGAGGTCACTAGGAATTCAGGCCGCTTTCTTAGGGGAAAGTAAAACAAAAGATCAGAAATATTGAATGGATAGGGAGCGTTTTCTTTGTTGTATCAGGGGCACCCAACGAGGATATAGTTCAAAACCACTTAACATAGCATTGTTGAACGTATTTTAGTATTTAAAAGGTAGATATAGGCATATTTTAATCCCCTAAAAACTTTTCATCTGTTCGGATTTCCTAGCTGAAAGTCTAGTGATCCGAAAATTATAGGGATCAAAACTTACCTTTTCGAAAATTTTAGCCAGGAAAAGGCTCCCGAAAATTGTAGGTGGCCTTTTTTAGGGTAAATATACATTTAAAATGGGTAATTATACCATTTTGTAGATATTCGAAAATCCTAGGAGAGGCAGGCAAGCAAGAAATTTTACAACAAATGTTCCGAAAATTCTAGTTCTCAAATCGTCTTCCGAACAGATGTTTTCCCGAAAATTGCCGTTGGGTGCCCCTGTTGTATGGAAGCCTGGAATCATTAACTGGGGGACAAGAAATTCAGGGCAATGTTCTTTAAGGAGTTTTACCAGAAGAATCCTGTTGCAGGTACATACAGCTGTTCATTGGTAAGTATGCTGATTTGTTTACTAGGAAGGTTGCTACACTGACTTCATTGTGGGGAGTTCTGAAGGGGTAAAATGGGATGTTGTTGCTCTGGAAAAATGGGATTTAAGTCACTGGCATGGGGATTCTATCACTGAGAATGGGAAAAAAATGTAAAAAATGGGAATTGAGGGTTAAACAGTTTTAATGGGATTGATATCCCCCCTTCAGGACCCTCATTATACTTAACAGTAGATCTGGCTTTTATTCAAGGATGCTCAGTAATCTTATGTCTAAAAGCTGACAGACTTTTCACAAGAATTGACGTGTGTTTTTGTCACCATTTATTGACAATTGAAAGCTGATGAAGTAAGCCTTGTGACTGCTTAAGATAATAGTGCAATTGAACATTTACATATTATAAATGGAAAAACACCCCATTATACAGAACTACAGATGCCATTACATGAATTTTATTTTTAAGCTGTTAAGATTTTTTTTTTAACTTTTTTATTGGAGTTGACATGTCTACTTATAATACTGCTTGAGTTATGTATATACTAGGGAGCTGTAATATTTTATTTTATTTTAATTTGTTGATTCTTTCTGTCCCAAAGGGTTTGTTTTACTAGGTGGCCAACAAGTATACTTGAGTATATTATTTGAAAACTGTCTAGAAAAATGGGGTGTGCATTACATTTGGGTGCACATTATACACAAGTAAATATGGTATACCTACATATAACATACAAAAACTGTTTTCCAACACTCTCTGGAAAAAAGAGAACTGTGCTGAAATTGTCTCTTACTGTTTTCGATAATTCTAAAAGTCTTTCTTCTTTTAGATTTCATTAAGCGTACAACCTGTAGAAGAGAAAAAACTCCTTCCTTTTGTGATGACAGTAATGAAAACAGCAGAATCATTCCAAGCCACTTATGTTGCGACATCAGTGCCAAAGACTGTTAGTTGCTTAAAGAAAATCAATGATCTGTGACAGGAATTTCAAGAATCAAATCTTCACTGCTTGTATTCTAGAATTTGTATTCTCTGATTGTCTTCTACACGAAACAATAATTGATAGTTGTAATAAGCTATGTTCTGTGGAAAGTATTTTAAAGACACTGTGTGGAATGGTGACCATGCGATGAAGATTTTTACCTTTCTGAAGAGGGTGTTTAAAGATTTAAAAATAATTATCAATGAAGAATATTATTGTCAGATGAGGAGAATTATGATAGGGAAGTTATGAAATATCAAACAAATGCACCAAAGGAAAATTGTTAATATTGCAGCATTATTTTTTCAAAATAAGTCCAATCTTGTACCATCAATTCCAAGGGAGTTAAAACAATGGCACTGTGGATGTGTTTGGGGGGTCAGTAAGGGGAAACATCAAGTCAATCATAGATAAATAGTTTGGCAAAAAAACACATATTATGTGAAATTACTTTTATACATGTATCTTATAATAAAAATTCATTTCTACTACATTAGCCATAATTCTAATCACAGTGAAGATTAACCCAGGTTCTCTTATGCGGTTTAGTAAGCAAGAGACCCAGGTCCTTGAAATCAAGAGCTGAAGTTGGATCTTTGGAAAGTGTCCGTATTGCTTGGTCTCTTCTCCCTGGAATTTCCTTAAGAGTGTTCACTTCTTTGTAAAGTTTTAGTGACTACAAAAATATCTATATAGACATCCCACCCTTCCACGATTTCTCAACTCTGTACCTACACGTATCACACACTGCGCGTTTATTGCCCTCCAAAACTTTCACACCAACCACTTTCAAACATTTTCGCAAACTCACCTTTATTTTTTTTCTTCACTTATCCGTAAAAATAAACCCACACAACCTGCAAAAATCGACCTCACTTAACAAGTCAGGATTCAGCACATAACCGGACCGAGATTTCGAACTAAACACAACGGCTGTATTTAAAATACGTACGGTAAGGGATCGACGTAGTTGCGTGGCCCGTGCAACGGAAATTTTCACGCTGTAGAAAGTTTCAGAAGTCGTGCAACGAACATGGACATCTAAAATGTAAGCTTGGTGTTGTATACTAGACAATGTGAACAAATTAAGGTGTGGAAAGTGAAAGTCATGCATCGCGTATCGTATCAGCAATAAAAATTTACGATACCTTGGAAAGATCCGCCCTAAAAATTCATCGGAGAGTGTTTCTTTCTTATAGCCGTGCTAAAGGTTGCAATTTTGCGGGTTAACATTTTGTTCTGAAACTTTCGTCGAGAAACTTTCCCCGTTGAACACGCTACGCAACTATGGCGATCGATGAGGAAAACTACGTCGTGTAAGAAAACGCGAGAGTCACCCGGCAGCTTCTCTTCGCTGATTGGCCAGAAAAAATTTTTTCTGGCCAATCAGAAGCAGGCAATTCAAACGCTTCTGGAACTGGTTCGGTAAGAGTAAGTGCCCAGGGGCTCGTCTCGATCTCACAATAAACTTTCACCACGAACATTTTATCGACCCGACTAACTGCCCCTGGGTCTCCGAGGATGGTTATAAACCAGAGTGATCTGAAAGCTAAAACAGAGCTTGTGATTTGTTTCCTTTCCATATTTTAAGTATATTTAGTTCGCAGTATTGCTGCCTTCCCGAACACAATAAGTAAGTAAGAGTTTTGCGGGGAATTAGTATCCTCTTTCAGTCTTGTGTGAACTAAAAATTAAACTTTATCCTTTTCTGTTGCATCCCACATTTAAAGAATCCGGTTAACGAACAAAGTCCAAGGAAACTCTCTCTCGGTCACAATTTATAGGCTGATGATTTTCTTCTTCTTTAATTTCCTGTAGAAATTGTTCCGTATGTTCTCTCGAAAGCATAACCCAAACACAGCTCTTCTTCTTCGCTACGCTGTTTGTTTTTTCCTTGGAGGACTAGTTGGCCTTATTCCTTACTCAGTTTTTGTCATTGAACTCTGTAAAGGTTTGTCTCCTAGCTCTTTTCTCTACCTTCTTTACAAACTGTCACTTGTTTAAACACGAAAACTGAACATTGCCTCACTGCCGTGTTCTAGAGGAAAGCCACAAGGTTTTTCTCCGGATCATTCTTCCCGGTTTTTTCTTGCTCTTATTCTGTATAATATTCAGTTTGGTTTGAAACATCTTGCCTTCAGTTTCTATCAACAGACCCATCGAGGTCTGTGAGATATGTGTGAGATAACTTTGAGTTATTATTGATAAATGAAGAATGAATGAAATTCTCGAGGTTTTCCTCTAGAAATTATTACTGATCTTTCATGGCTCGCCCAGGACGTCCCGCGATCACACTAAAATCACCTCCACTGCTTAGTACTGAACTGATCTCCAGACATCTCTCATGTATTTTAAAACTGGCGAACGCAAATAGGACGAGATAAAGTGAGAACGATCTATCGATCGTATAACCTTTCCGTCATTCTTTGCGCTTGTTCCTTATACTCGTAAATCTTTAAACCACTTCCAAAAAGGAGTGGTACGAGATGATCCTGACCAACATTCCTTTCAACTTTGCTTTACATTATTCTGAAACAAAAGTAAGTTCTGAAGAGATAGCCAGTACCTTTTCTCTTACATGGTTTCTTGTAATACTCACTCACTGTTTACAGCTAATTTAGAAGTAAGAAACGCTCATCTGCCTGAGCTTAATGGATATTCCCAAGGAAAACAAGAGCCAAGTAACAAGGCAGTCACGCCTTATAATGGAATCAACCGTGTGAGCGAATCGATAACAACAACATCTAATATTGGTATGTTTATCCTGACTTTGGTGTCGACAGTGAATAATCTAAGTTGATCTCTATCTTTCGAACAGCTTTTTTTTTGTCCCGCAGTACAACGTTTTTTCGTCCGGCAGTTAGTAAAAAATCTAGATCGGTTTTGATTAGCCTTATTATTACTTCATTGTTTTATTTTTATTTTTTTTCAATTTTATAGATATTTTACCACTTATTGTTGACATATTGTATCGCATTTTATTGGTCATTGCATTCTTATCTTTTAAACTATCTTTAAGCGTTTGTAATATATTTATGCCAATTTTATATTTTACTAGCACTTGAAAATGACCTCTTAGAGGTCGAAACGTCGTGACTTTTTATCGCTAGCTTTTATCACAAAATTTAGTAGGAGGAGCAATATGAGTCTTAAGAAGTTTATGAGAAAATAATTTGCCAGTAAATTTAATATAATAGATAGGAAATCGCTTATAATAACTCATTTTTTCTCTTTTAAGAGAAAAAATTAAAACTGATTATTAGAAATCGACTTTCTTGGCTAAGACTTTATCATAGTAATATACATGGCGCTATTAGAGTATTGCCTCAAGCGTCATATCACTCACTGCTTAGGACCCTATTTTTTTCCCTTTCTTTTTTTCAGGAATAAACATTACAACACCCAATGTGAGTTCAACTGGACCCACTACACCGCGCCCAACACGAATAGTAAAAACGCAAAGAAAAGGTAAACGCAAAAATAGAAAGAAATAGCATTCAAACCTCAGTTTCTTATTTAACAGATCTAGCTCCTTGGTAGCCAACTGGTAGTGGACACAATCTCTTTTTAAGGGGGCAATCTGGTTGTTCTTCCTGGGAAACGGGTAATAAAAAAGTTTTCCACGGCACATAAACCAGTACTTAGTCTGCTTAAATGAGCAAAAGGCCATCTTGTTTTGGTGGTAATTTATGGTTGTAATACGGCTTCTGTAAAATATAGCGAGATGTACCCCACGGCTGTCAGGGGTGTAGCCAGCCCATAGACACAAATTTTGGTTTGATCACTCTACCGCTTGCAGTAAATAATGCGTTGTTGGGGTGAGCTCTTAAAAGAACTCAAAGTGTGGGTGAGGTCAGTGCGTACTAGTCATGCGTGCAATTTTCGGGATATTGTGGAAATAAAAGTCAGCCAGGCCTACAACCTGTCGAAAAGCTGGCTACGCCCCTGGCTGTCAAAAAAGTTAAACAATAAAAAGGCTTTGCACAACAAACACAAGGTGCAAACAAACTACAGGTTTATACAAACGCCCAGTTCACGAGCCAAAGTTTTAGAAAAAATGGCGGAGCGTATTATAGGTCCAACTTTTTCGCGCGGGAACTGTGTACGCGCGTCAAGCTCGATCGATTACAAATCCCGCGAAGGCGGGAACCGCCGCCATTTGGAAGGAAAGCAAGACGGTTTGCAAAAATGTACTTTACATTTTCTCCCGAGCCTGATCACTAATTGCCAAGGTAGAAGAATGGCTAAAAGCGCTTGATATGTTATAATTCTTCTATGAAAAATCACAAGTATAAATCTGTTTTGGTTACTTTGTTTTTCTTTTTAGCCGAAGGAACCGGTAATGACGATATCTCGCTTCAGTGTCCTGGTGCTTTAAAGATCATCCGCGTGGCCGCATTTGGAATTCCCGGCGACAACAATACCGTGAGCAACTTTGACAAACACTGTCATGCTAATCTTGCACAAGTTGACGGAACAAACGTCTGCATCGTGAGTCTGAAACGAGTTTACAAAACCAGCTATCCTCCATTCATAAAGACAATTGTAACGTACACTTGCTCATACACAGAAGAGGTCAGCTAACAATCATCGAGAAGAGCCGGGTATACCGGGTCAAAAGATCATATTACTGGAAAATGTGTGTCATCAAAAACTGTTTCCTGGAAATGTGTGGAAATAGCTTGTGAAGAAAGCACACTTCGATTTTTGTACTTACTTAACTTGAAGAAGGAGCTAAATTTGATACTAATAGTCTTAACGGTTTTTAGATTGTGTTTCCAGAGCTTTAAAGCTTGTTCCCAGTCTCTCTTCTTTTCTTTCCAGTTTCCTCCTTTCTCGTTTAAAACCGCAGGAAAGCAAGAGTAGCTTTCGGAGGAGGCAAGCGCTGCATTTAGTTAGGGTACAGATTTGAACATAGGAACATCGAGTGACTGTAGAGATTGGCTTACAGCCAATCACAGCGAAAATACATGATAAGAGTTATAGACATTTCGGTGTAAATTCTAAGAAAATAGTCGTTTCTACTGAAAATTTTGAGGAAGCAAAAATTCTGGCAAGGGTACTTGAGGGTTTGTGTAAATTACCGCAGCAGGATTAGCTCAGTTGGTAGAGCGCTTGACTGTGGAGCGGGGGGCCGGGGTCTTGAAATAACTAAGAAATGAAAGGACTTCTATTGCACTGCAAGCAGGCAGGACCAAGCGTTGCCCGGATAACCAAAAAAAATGGCTGTCCCATCTGCAGACGTAAAAACAGTGTACCCAGTTTAATATTACTTTCGTGCTAAATACATTGACCACACTCAAAATAAATTGTCTCTGATCAGCGACTTCAAAAAAAAAACTGCACGATTATGGCAAAGCCTCTTTTTAGCCTGCTCCATCAAGACTTAAAAGATAAATAAAATCAGATTCTTTGTTCTTAGAATTTACAGCAACACGTCGTAGTAATTATAGGAATTTTTACTTGGTATGGTCCTAGTTACAACTCCTCTCTCTCCCGGGAAAAGTGCTATCTTCTCCGTCCGCTTCTTCTTTCCTGCCAAAAATTCGAAATCATCATGGAGAGAAGTTATCATGAGTTTTTTTTCGACAGTTGACGGTTCTGTGCTTATAATGTAAAAAAAAAAATACCACTTAGCAACAGTACACATTGTTCTTGCTTTTTTAACGCCTTTCTTGATACAGAATCACGCAATAAATATGATTTATTTATAACAAACAATCCTCCTAGTTGTTTTAGTTTTCCAAATTTGCTGTTTTTCCTTTTTTTTTTCTCTTTGCTTTTTTTTGCGACTTGAAAAGAACTCGCTGCCTCCCCTAAACCGGAATGACTAGAAGCACAAACTACCGTAATTGGCGAATCCACAAAAAAGAGACAATATTTTGATCACCGTATTACTGTATTAAAAGCTAGGAAACTCTTAAACAGCGTCTTACACAATTCCGTGCCCCTACAGGGACCGCGGAGGGGGAGGGGCTGGTAGGGCCGCGGCCCCATCACTTTTTTGCGCCCCCGCCCCAACTTTTTGCGCTGAAAAGAAAAATAATTAAAATAAAAAAAAGACTTGAAACAAGTTTTTTCCCGTCTATATTCCGCTATATTCTCTGTATTTTCTTTAATTTCAAACACCAGGCATTTTGTGGGGCTCTTGTGCTTTTCGCGGTAATTGTGCGCTGGGGCCGACTTGCCCCTTGATCAAACGCCATGCCTTGGACACCCCTTCGCTTCGTTCGGCAGCGTGTTTTGTACTTCCAGCTCCGGCAGAGTTTTTTATCAGTTTTATCAGACGAAATGAAGAAAATTACTAGCTTTTTCAAGCCAAACGAAGGTGAGTAGTTGTTTTAGGTTGATAAAAGTTTTATATTTTGTCTTTCTCCTTTCGAATCAATGAAATATTCGATGGCAAGAAGAATTACATTACTTGAACAGTGAACGGCCATAGTTAGAAATTTTTCAGATCACTTCAGTGTAGTATTTTCTATACTAAAATTGTAATCGCGTCTTTTCTTACATTGAATCTGAACTGACCGTGTATGTTGGTCGTTTATTAGAGTTAGCTGGGACTTCGTCAAAGTCTGTAAGCTCTGCAGAAAAGACGACAACTACTTGCAGTGAAAATGGCGAGTTTGAGTTTGACCAGTAAACATTTCAATATATTGTTAAAAGTTTCATTTTTTGGAAGTGCGAGTTGTTTCTAACTAATATTCGTCAAGTGTAATTGAATTTTTGGCGATGGGTTTTATATCAAGAGACTATAAAGGGGACAGAGAGGCCATCCCCCATATACACCCTATTCCATAGGTAATTCGTCTCGAGTTATTTTTAGAATCGGGATAAAGTTACCTCGCGCGAGGCGTGGATGCTTCGTGGAGGTTTCGCATGACCAAACGCCGTGCAAAACATGTCGGGCGAGAGGCAATGAAAGCGTAAAAAGATCGAGAGCATTCCTGAATATTGAAGCGAAATGAGTCGGCGCTCACCTGGGAAAAAGGAATCGCTGGACTCTTTGACAACCCTTGAAATCAGTTTAACTCGAAGTTGTCGTAACCTCAGTGCTTTAATAAAATGAGAAATTTCGCCGGTCTATTGAAACCGGTCGTTTGTACAATTTAGGGAGTTTAAGATCCAACGACGCGGACGACAACTAGAACGTCAAAAAAACAATACGTTTAATTAGCAAAACAACAACTTCGCACGTGCAACACACTTTTTTTGTTCATTTCTTTCCCGTTTTTGCACGACTACGACGTGAAAATGCCTAATTTCGCGTTTTATGGAGGACGTAAATAAGCAACGACGAAATTTTATTTCTCTTTCTGAGCTTGAATATGGTCCCTTGAAATTCAGCTTTAGGAGGGTTCGCCTACAATTGACAAAGTAAGTGGGTAGGAATAATCGCTATAAAGACTGGAAAAAATAAACGTCAAACCAGAAATTGCTCTCTTCAAACTGTAAATTATAAATGATCCTGAGAGAATATTCAGTGTGTTAAGGATTTCCCTGCTCTACTGTTAGCTCTATACAAGAGAGGAAGGGCGATTCTTTTTTAATTTCGGTTTCGCTAACACAGCTTTTGCAGAAATCTCGCTGTAGTCGTTTTCGTCGACAAAAGGAATAGCAAAATCGCTCCCCGCGTCTTCCCCCAGTTTGTTCTGCGTCATTTCGTGAAGGACGCGTGGCTCTCAGCGTGGGTCATCCACGCGGAACACATTCGCGCTATGTGATTGGCTGTTGTCTAATCCCCCTTGAGATCTGTGGTGTTAAAAATAACTCGAGACGAATTACCTATGGAACAGGGTGTATATGGGGGATGGCCTCTCTGTCCCCTTTATAGTCTCTTGTTTTATATTTATTCTATTTATAATATTCTACTTATTGTCAGCAATCCTGTAATTTAGCATACACATTTGCTAGACGGAATGAAAATCGTATGAAGAATTTCGGTATCTTCACTAATGCCGACCTATAAAGAGCAACAAATACTGGATAAAGTATGCAAAGTCACGCAACAGAAACAAATCAAAATACTATGAGTTTATTCCTTTTTTCGATTTTCAATATGAAAAAATCATTTTCAATTGTCAGCCCTCCCGCTTTTCACCTTGCTCCGCGGTCCCTGCCCCTAACAGTTGGAGTCCTAGGTCAATTCTACTGGTTTACCTAACCGAAAGCAAACAGGACACCGGGTAAAACAGCTTGAGCTTGCTTGTTACTTTTGCATTTTTTACCATTTTACTCATTTTAACTGGTAATCTGGTGAAAAAAATCAGTTCAATCATTGAAGCAACAAACAATGGCGCTCTTAAAAAGATTGTTGTTAATATCGATCCTACACGTTTCTCTGGATTTCTCAAACGCTGTCTTGGCAGACGATGATCGATCACAGGCTGAGGTGAATGGGAAACTTTCCTCTGTTCTCCGTAGAGCTGTTAGTTTACCGCTTCTAGGAGCAGGAAAAAAGAAACTTTGCCAGGAAGGACAAGGAAATGAAATAGCCGTGCCAAACCCACCAGAATTCGTTTATCGAACAGATTTTCGCCCTCCGAACATTGTTTTCAAAAAAGGGATGGAAAGCTTAGGCAAGAATGATGGCTTACTTGATCATATGAAAGGGGTATCCACTCACTACGGTCCGAAGAAAAACAGCCTTTTTGTGTCCACATCAGCCGTAGAAGCGAACTGTATAGAATGGGCAAGGGTGCAAATGAAGAAAAACAAGAATCAACGATCTATCTACGTGTACAAAATAAGAGCCAACGAAAATTATTACAGTATGGAGAAGTCATTGATGAACGCTTTTGCTGTGAGCGGTAACGCGGAATTTAAGACCCAAGCAGAGAACGTCGCTAAGTTCTATTCGGAATGGGAAGCTTGCGGCGGAGTCAAACCTGAAGAGGTTGTAAGCGAGACTGAGTATCAACGAGACCCAGCCCAACCGGCAATGTTGAAGCCAGTCCAAACTGAAGTTAATCAAAAATTCTCTCAGCAGCCTACCCGCGGAAACCAGCATTCTTTTGTTCCTAAAGCACTCAGGATGAAGGTTGCGTGATTGCAGGAGCCGCGGGTGCGGATTCACGTAGGATATTTCATAGTTAAAATCCTTAGAATGTACAGGCATGCAGGTGCGGTCTTAGAAGGCGTTCGTGAATGCTGTCCTAGGCTATTTGGGGCAGCAAGAAGTCAACAGAACTGTTTGACAAACGTACGTTGAATTTCTGTAAGTAAGGGAATATAAATGCATGAGTATGTACCATGGCGAACTGAGTATTAAGTAGAGCGTTATAAGTAGTCAGTATCTCCGTCCGACGTTATACAGCAGATACAAAAGCCAGTCATTTATGTGTACAATCAACAAAAAGGGATCGCTTACCACTAGAAAGAAAATAAATGGCAAGAAAAAAAAGAAGAGATGACTGTAGGTTGTTGTCATGTTAAATGTAATAGCTACATTGTAGATACGCGGCACCCGAAGCCAAATATTGGCTTATAACAAAACATATTCAAGATGAGGAAAATAAAAATTATAAAACATCTTGAAAAGGAAAACTGGAGGTTGACTCTATGACGTTTGCCTAAATAAAAAGATAAAACAGATATAAGCTATGTACCATATAAAACATATAAAATAAGACATTTAAATTAAAAATTATTCACAAGATATTAATTGGATCACTAATGATCAATGATAACCGTATAGATGAACAAGACGAAGGGGCTCAGTGCATTTGGCTAATTAATTATCGCTACAACCCTAAGTTTCTTAATTTTATGCACTGCTGGTCAGCAACTGGATAGAGTGAGCGTACTGATAAATAATGTAAGACGAGCTCTGCCAGGGTTAAAGAAAGCGGAACGCTCTCCGTCGGTGCCGTGAGTGATTGAGACGACTCTCAACAAATATGGCAAGACGATTTTAATATTAAAAGAGATAGTTACAATTTTCCTTAACTGAGTTTAACCAAAACTGCAAATCTTTATCTCTTTTAATACTCCAAACTTCTTATTCATTTTTTGCCTGACATTTTTTCTCTGTTCCTCGTCTTTTCTTGCTTAGTTTCTCTCTTTGTTTTCTCCTCTCTTACTTCTCTTTTTCTTTCTCAGCGGTTTTACGTCTCAAATTTGATCTTTCTCCTTTCTCCGTTTAATTACAGATTTTTCTATTTAAATGCTCTATCCTTTTAACACTAAAGGTAGAAATTAATTATAAACGAAAACCAAGGTCAAGTTGGGTACAAGATGTCCGACCAGTAAGGTGTAATTCAGCTGATTCCAGCAAAATAAACTCTTAACATGTAAAATTGTTTTTCCCAACAGCGCGCGCTCTCATTGGTTACTTCGAGGTCACATGACATCTCACAATGAAACTTTTTCCCGCCAAAATCTCTGAGCACCTGTGAGCGGGCAACACTACAAAATCTATGACGTCAGATGGTAACAGTGCACTGTTCCCCGCGAATGTTGACCAACGACCACCGTTACGGCGAGGTTATTCCAGTTTAAAAATTTCCAGCTATGTAACATATCATTTAATGACTGGTCCCTCGGGAAACAGTGAATTTTGTTTCCGTCGAATCTCAATGTTTTTCTCAGCTGCGCCTTGGGAAACATTGAGGAACATTGACATCTGTTTCCCTCGGAACCAGTCATTAGGGAGCTTAAGCGACGACGACGGCGACGGCATCGACAACGGCAACAAAGCAGTAGGTTTAGATAAGCAAAACAACAACTTTGCACGTGTATCACGCATTTTGTACATTTCTTTGTCGTCACTGCACGACTATGACGTGAAACTTCCTAATTTCACGTTTTTTGAAGAACGTGGACACAAGAGTGGAAGAGGTTCAAACTCTCTGGTCAAGTTTTGGCGCTGTCGAATAACGTTCGCATTTGTTTAGAGAAAAAAAAAGTCGATTCTTTCTGTACTCTACGTGTTAAATAAACTAAAAACTGTCTAATTTTACTTTTTTGTTCGTCGTCTGCTTCTTTCTTGTGTGGTTCTCGAGTCGATTTATGCTCATTTCGGGGTTCTATTCCCTATATTTAAAGGTTACGCAACTGTGCCGAAGGTCATATTTCACGGTTGCTAGTATCACTTCCTCGGGGTCCCAAGGAATGTCCGAGTTTAAAAATGAGCCGGTTTTCTTTTTTTCTGGCACAAATCGCTCTCAGATGTCGTCAGCGAGCGCGCAAGATATAACACTAAATGTAGAATAGTTGAGCGGACAGAAGCGCATTGGTGATGTTCAGTCTTTGAAAGTTTTGAAGTTCTTTGCTTAGCTTCCGCATGCAAGAGTATTTTATTTCCAATTATTTTAAGAACCGGGCATACACCTGCCACACGTTTGTGTGAACGAATTCTACCCATGTCAGGAGGAGCTCTTGCCCATGTCAGCAATATATCAAAGGAGGGATTTGAAAACAGCTAATGAGGGTCTTTAGTAGTGTACAATAACACACCTCTTACAGGATTGATATCTTTTTAATTACATAGAAAAGTCTGAGGAACTAATTAAATATTTTAAGTTAAACTTATTCACCTCTATAATAACTAAGAGATCAGAAAACTAAGACTTGCGCAAAAATTACTGAAAAATGGCAACATAGAATCTTCAATTGAAATAAGCCCTCTGCATTTTTAGATCTGAAAAAAATTTAAAGAGAGTTAAGAAAAGAAAAAGTTACAGAAAGGTTTTCTATCTGCTTTCTGTGGAAAATTTCACCTTCGACTGCCATTGCGCTGCTAGTGGAATTGATGTTTCACAAGTAAATATACCGAAAAAGGTTTTGAATAGGCTTGATTGTTTCAAGTAATTATAATTGGCGTTAATATTATATTGTAAGTGTAATCACAGTCAAAAATATTTATAGGAATCGCATATTGTTTCCTCGTAGAAATCAGTTTCCAGCACCTCGACTCAGGGTGATGTTGCACGGGACGATTCGCAACGACGATTTTCAGCTCAACACAGCGTTGCAATGTTGGAACAGCGTTGCAGTCATTTGAAACAATGTTGCAACGCTGTGTTGCGCTAAAAATCGTCGTTTCGAATCGTCCCTTGTAACATCACCTTTACTCTGCCTCATAGTATCTCCGTTTCTTCTCAAGCACGTGCATGACACACGAGTCGGGTGTGATCTTCTTTGATCTGACTTGAAGTGACCAATTGAACATTCAATCTTGGCAACAGTATCTCACTAGGTCGCTTAATTGAATGTGAAATTTTTGAACAAGCAACTTCTTAAATACGTCAATCCGCGATAAAAGCTAAAGTGGAAAAACAGCTTCATTGGCTAAAGTCTTTTTTCACTTATTTCGCTTATTGGTTTTAAATTAAAGTAAACAACATAAAAAATAAACAAGTTCGTATCTTTCACTGCTAATAATAAAAGCGTTGAGAAAAAAGAGACACGCAAACTTACGTATAAAATGTTCAGTCAGAAAAATCTTGAACCTTAAGTGACATTGTTACAAAGAGTATGTCAAAATCTCTCCATTTGGATAGTACTGTTCAAATGGTCTCCCATAATACTTTTCAAGGAAGCTTCTTAGAAACCCACTGTGTGCGAAAACTACAATATTTGATTCAGGTCGGTTTTGAAGAAAATCGTGAAATCGCTCCATTCTTTCTTGAAAATGACTTCCTTTGAAGGTTTCTCCCAACTTGCATGTTCCATTGTTTAAGACAAATTCGTAGCATTTTATTGGATCTGTTAGTTGACCCTTCAGCTTTTCATCCACATACCACCAAACTTTGGGAGGCACGTTGCTGAAATCAACTGTTGGATACATCTTGACCAGGTCTTCTTTCAGAGTTCCAATGTCACACAGGGATTCTCCTATCTCGCGGCAAAGATGTGAAGCAACCACATTTTGATCTCCATAGGTCAGTAAACAGGTCTCGATTGCTCTGCTCAAAGGAGAAGTGATAGCGACTTCTGCATTGAGATCCTGAATTTTCTGTTGTATCGTCAACGCCTGTTTTTTGCCATAAGTGCTCAAGGGCGCATCCAAGAGAGCATCGCTCTGTAGTCCTTTGTCGAAGCGCGTCAAGTTGTGTTCGTCTTCAGCTTCGTTCCAGGTAGATTGGAAGTGTCGAACAAAGTGGACGGTTTTACTCCTTGACGGCATGGCTAAGACTCGTTTCAAACGTTATTAACTGCTGCCGAGCTGAACAGAATAATGATCGAGTAAGTTAAAAGATGGAGTTAAGTATAAGAAATAAATTCGACTTTATCACGGCCGTTGTACCACGTGTGAAATCAAGTCGTGCTACTGCCGTGAAGCTCTGCTAGCGTTGCCGTGGTTCCGTAGCACGTGTTGATTTCAAACGTAGTGTTATGGCCGTGACAAAGTCGATTTATTTATTTATTTATTCCAGCGATCTAGTCAGGTAATGTTGTCAAGATCGAATGTTCAATAGGTCACTTGAAGTCAAAGTAAAAATCACACCACGACTTGTGTGCAATGCATGCACGTGCTTGAAAAGAAACGGAGATACATCACGCCTTGAGCTCACATGAGGCATCATGGTTCTGGGTTTGAGGTGCTTAAAAAATTAGGATTTTCTTTCTAAAACAGTTTTCACCTGGGTGAGGTGAAACATCAATTCCACACGCAACTGAAGTGGCAGTCGAAGGCGAAATTTTCACAGAGGGGATGAACAAACTTTTTGCTCTTTGATCTGTGGATTTTCTTTCTTTTTATCTTTTGAACCTCTTTCGTCTTTAAAAACGCAGGAAGCTTATTTCGATGGAAGTCTTTTTGTTAACATTGCTCAATAATTTTTGGAAAGTTGAAACGAGTTTAACTTAGAATATTTAATCATTTAATTTTCTCGTTTTTTTTTTCGTCTGAATTAAAAATAAATCCTGTAAGAGGTGTGTTATTAAAAACCCCTTTTCACTTTCTGATTCCAGAGGCCGAAGGTACTCCAAGTTCACGAATGCATGAGAATCTTTGTTGTATAACAGACTTTATAAGTCAAGCTAATAGCTGGACTTTTGAAACGGGCCAAGGATTGGAGTTAACGAATCCATGTTGGAGATTTTTCGCCCTTATGACCAGGAATAAGGCCTTGCCTGATCATGTCATCATGATTTACAGAAAGTAACCGGCATGTAAGTCGCAAAAATAAAAAGTAAATATTGACAGCCAAGAAGAGCAACAGAAGAAGTCACTTTGCTTTTTAACCTAGCGAAAAAGGAAAGGAAAGTTAAACCAACTCAAGCCTCTGAATCTTTTAATTACAAAATAAAAATGAATTTTTTTTCAGTTTGAGTAAGCTATGTAATTTTAATGTTCAATGCTAAGCATTTTTTAATACAGACTGATTTGGCACTAACTGCATTTGAGTCAAAATTAAAAACAAAGAAAAACAAAAACTAGGGAACAAGTCTAGGGGTAACAAGGAATTTTATTAATAAAATATCGTGTTCGTGCTCAGCACGGTACGTAAAGAAATTGCGGCAGTGCTTCTGAAATATTAGTTAATATTTATTGTAGGCGTGTTTTCTATTTTAAATTCTTTTTCTGTTACATGGCTTGCTTGTTTTACTATTGTATGTATCTTGCTTGTATTAGCTATGCGTTTTTTTTCTTTTCTTTAATAAATTTATAAAAAAAACCTCAACCGTAAATAGCAGAAAGTGATTAAAACGCGTCCAAAACGTTGTTTCCCGGTGGAGACTGCAGCTATTTACCCGTCAGTGGGTAAAATCGCTATTGTGACCGCACTAGACTCTAGACTTTCTCAAAGTCCTTCGCTTCTTGTTTCTGGTTTCGGTAGTAAAACATAAAAAATTTCTAGCTGGCGCTTTGCGCTCGAGAAAATTTTGAGCTCTACTTGTGGGCAAGTCTATGACTGAGAACCTATTAAACTTGAAAGTCTCTTCGTCAGAATTAAGACCAATTAAAGGAAAGCTTTCAATATTTTTGCAACTCAATAACGCAACTTTATTTAAGCAGGAACAATTCTTTGTCAATTTTACAAAGGGTAGCTAGCAGAAACCGTTATCATACACAGTTGAACCTTCCTAGGAACACGCGAAGGGGAGAGGTGGATCCTCTCCTTTTTTCCCTTGTGCACGCGCGCGTCCTCGAAATTTTCAGCTCTCCTTATAAAATTCTCTGGCAGGAGTATCACTTTATTTGGAAACAAACACACTGGGAGCAACATTACTGGGTCAATACTGGTCCACAATCAGTTGCCATCTTCTATCTTGGATTGTATTTTCCTTCATCAGATGTCAAGATACTGCCAAACAAGTGTAGTAAGCTTTAATAGAGTTAACAACAATTGGAGAACGCTTGTCGGGCCTAAAGGTGACCGCTCACGCTTAATCGGAGGTTTGCTGAATTTAAAATTCTTATTTTTGTACAATTATTTCAGGACTTTGATCACTGGGCGCTTGATGGAGGGTGGCGCCAAGAGAACTTCTCTTGGTGGCGGCTTGATGGGAGTTCAAACTCCCTTGTCAAGTGTCGGCGCTGTTGAGTAAGCCTTCGGATTTGTTAGGAGAAAAAGCGTCGATCCTCTCTGTACGCTTCGTATATCAGTGTATATGGAGAGATTTAAATAAACTAATAACTGTCTAATTTACTTGTTTCTTCGTCTTCTTCTTCTTTCTTGTGTGCTTCGAATTCTCGACTCGATTTATGCCCATTTTAGGACTTTTATTCCCTGTTTATTAGAAGGTTACGCAACTGTGCCGAAGCTCGTATTTCACGATTACATTAACATTATATTAGCATTTAGTATCATTCCGCAGGATTCCAGGGAATGTCCGAGTTAAAAAATTAGCCTGTTTTCCTTTTCTCTGGCACAAATCACCCTCAGATGTCGTCAGCGTTTGCGGAAGGACCAAATGTAGAATAGGTGAGCGGACTGAAGCGCATCGGTAATGTTCAGTCTTTGTAAGCTTTGAAGTTCTATGTTTAGCTTTCGCAAGATGTATTTCATTTCCAATTATTTTTAAGAACCGAGCATGGAGCTGCCACCTTTACGCGAACAAATTCTACCAATGTCGCGGGGAGCTCTTGCCCATATCAGGAATATATCTGAGGAGGGATTTGAAAACAGCGAATGAGGGTCTACAGTAGTGTACAATTACACACCTCTTACAGGATTGATATCTTTTTAATCATATCGAAAAGTCTGGGGAAATCTGATTAAACTCACTAAGTTTGACTTTTTCACCTCTATAATAACTAGGAGTAAACAAAAATTACTGAAAAATGGCAACTAGAATATTCAATTGAAATAAGCTCTCTGCATTTTTAGATCTGAAAAAAGGTTCAAGATAGTTAAGAAAAGAAATATTTACAGATCAAAGAGCAAAACATTTTCTATCTGCTTGCTGTGAAAAATTTCTTCTTCGGCTGCAACTTCTGCTGCAAGTGGAATTTTATGTTAATGTTTAATTTTATGTTAATTTTTTGAACAGGTAACTTTTTAAAAACGCCATGATTATCAATCCGCGATAATCCGCAACAAGAGCTAAAACGAAAATCAGCTTATAATAAACAAGACCTGGTCCTTTATAAATAGCGTTGAGAAAAAAAGAGACATAAAAACTTACGTATATTAAAAATGTTGAGAGAATTCTTTAACCTTAAGTGACATTGTTACAAAGAGTATGTCAAAATCTCTCCATTTGGATAGTACTGTTCAAATGGTCTCCCATAATATTTTTCGAGGAAGCTTCTTAGAAACCCACTGTGTGCGAAAACTACAATATTTGATTCAGGTCGGTTTTGGAGAAAATCGTGAAATCGCTCCATTCTTTCTTGAAAATGACTTCCTTTGAAGGTTTCTCCCAACTTGCATGTTCCGTTGTTTAAAACAAATTCATAGCATTTTATTGGATCTGTTAGTTGACCCTTCAGCTTTTCATCCACATACCACCAAACTTTGGGAGGCACATTGCTGAAATCAACTGTTGGATACATCTTGACCAGGTCTTCTTTCAGAGTTCCAATGTCACACAGGGATTCTCCTATCTCGCGGCAAAGATGTGAAGCAACCACATTTTGATCTCCATAGGTCAGTAAACAGGTCTCGATTGCTCTGCTCAAAGGAGAAGTGATGGCGACTTCTGCATTGAGATCCTGAATTTTCTGTTGTATCGTCAACGCCTGTTTTTTGCCATAAGTGCTCAAGGGCGCATCCAAGAGAGCATCGCTCTGTAGTCCTTTGTCGAAGCGCGTCAAGTTGTGTTCGTCTTCAGCTTCGTTCCAGGTAGATTGGAAGTGTCGAACAAAGTGGACGGTTTTACTCCTTGACGGCATGGCTAAGACTCGTTTCAAACGTTATTAACTGCTGCTGAGCTGAACTCAAATGATCGAGGAAGTTAAAAGATGGAGTTAAGTATAGGAAATAAATTCGACTTTGTCACGGCCGTTGTACCACGTGTGGAATCAAGTCGTGCTACTGCCGTGAAGGACTGCAAGCGTTGTCATGCTTTCTTTGGCAAACGTCATGCGTCCGCCGTGACAAAGTCGAATTATTTATTTATTCATTTAAAAAGGCTATGTTATATATCAGGTAGATGAAGAACCACTATGTGGATGTGCTACCTGCAAATCGTTATTTATTTATTTATCTATTATTTTATTTATTTAATTCCTACCTTTTAAAAAAGCTAAAACTTTTTTCGCACCGATTGAATTCCTAAAATAATGGTCCAGTTTTGTTATTTACGACTGTATTTAGGCATTGAAACCGTTTCCTGCCGACCTTTTGCAACGGATGGCAGGGATGGACATGAATTAAAACTTGAAAAAGATGTGCCAACCTTTTCAAGTTTTAATGCTAATGCCTCCAAAAAAAAAAACACCAAAAAAATTTTAAAATGATCCAGTTTTGTTATTTACGACTGTATTTAGGCATTGAAACCGTTTCCTGCCGGTCTTTTGCAACGGATGGCAGGGGTGGACATGAATTAAAACTTGGAAAAGATGTGCCAACCTTTTCAAGTTTTAATGCTAATGCGTCCAAAAAAAAAACACCAAAAAAATTT
Organism: Porites rus; assembly: GCA_964035705.1. Classification (NCBI taxonomy): domain Eukaryota; kingdom Metazoa; phylum Cnidaria; class Anthozoa; order Scleractinia; family Poritidae; genus Porites; species Porites rus. Next base: position 2,054,334 of record OZ038002.1, read on the forward strand.
ACGCTACAGGAGCATTTGGTGTTTGGGTACACTGGCACTTTGTAATGACTTCACCATAGAATTGACCTAAAACGTAATATCCTCGTGACATTTAAGGAGCGTTATTCAGGTAACGTTGTCAAGATCGAAGGTTCAGTGGGTCACTTTAAGTCAGAGTAAAGAAAAATCACGTCACGGCTAGTGTGCTCTGCACGTGCTTGAAAAGAAACGGACTTACCACAGGGAACTGAATCACGTCTAGAGCTCAGTGAGGTATTGTGGAACTGAGTCAAAAAAAAGTTTAAAAAGTTAGTACCGATAGACCTTACAGACCTCTCACGTGACGAGTCCATAATGAGATTTCTCGCCCTTATATGCCGGATCATGTCATCGTGATTTACAGAAAGTAACATGTAAGTATAAATACCGGGGTAAAATGTGATTGCAGTCAAGAAGAGCAACGTACAGAAGCAGTAAATTTGCTTATAAACCTTGGGAGAAAGGAGAGGAAAGGTAAACCAGCTATTAGCCTCTGAATCTTTGTATGACAAATAAAGCTTTTTCCTGCTTGAGTAAGCTATATGATTTTAATATTCAATGCTAAGCATATTTTTATTACAGATATTTCTACTTAAGCGCTTACTGCGTTTGAGTCAAAATTAAAAAAAAAAAACTAGGAAGACAATTTTATGGCAGGGCACCAAGAAATTTTTTGAATGAAGGGCTTAATAGATCCAAGCAATATCTTCTATTCTTGTTCAGTACCGTACACCGCTAAAGAAATTGCAGCTCTTCAACTGTAAATAGCAGAAAATGGTAATATGGGAGATGGAGTGCGTTCGATGTCCTAGAATTAAAGGAAATTTTTTTAAAAATAAGGTTTTGTAATTTTAACTCAATTTTATTTTTAATTATAGTTTACGTCACTTCCGGATGTGACTTTGGATGGGCCATAGTACAGTCAACTGTCTTTCTAAAACGGTCACCTTTTGGACAGGTACCAATTGTATGTCTTAGAGAGATGTCCGTCTTACAGAGAGTCAAACAAGTAGAGTAAAGAAAGTAGGGACTAACTTTTGGTCTCCACTTTACAGAGGTGTCTGTCTTGTAGACGTGTCCGTCATGAGAGAGTTGATTGCAGTCCCCTCCACCATCTATGGATGGGTAAACATGGAATCAAAGATAGCTTGACCTTGAGAGAAGAGACTTGTGAGCAGATGTCTCCGAGGCGGGGGAGGGGGGGGGGGGGTGATTGCGGTGTAGTCAACAAGCTCTATACGGGGAGGCTTTACCCCAAGGTCCAACCCCTTTTTGAAAGGAATGGTATCTCCTATGTACACCTTCTATTGAAAAATGGTGCCCCTTTAACATGCCTATTTTGATAAGAATAAATGCCTAAATCAGGAAGTCTTTTTGTCATTTTTGTGTAACATTTAATAAATTAAAATGATTTGGCCACAAAGCACGTCTGTTGGAAACAGTTTAAACCAAGGACCTTTTAAATACTTTTAAAACTGATAGATTTTCCTTCCCTTTCATATACTTCGCATCGTAAATTCCCTACCCATTTATACACCTGACGCCTGAAACTAGGCACCCCTATTAGATCCTATTAGGCAGAGGCCCCGGTCCCCATATAGGCCAGAACCCCTTATTGAGTGGAGAGTTGTCTTTGTAGGGTGGCTAAATCTTAGAAGTAGAGAAGTGAGTTGGATGAACCAACGGTGCAGTACAATAAGGTCAATTAGGAATTTTAGGCATGGAAGCTCCTGGAGTTAAGCAGTCAGATGAGAAGTCTTCACTCCCGGGAGTATTCAGCAAAGTTTTTTTACGGGGAGTCCTACCCCTTACCTTTTACAATTCAGTTTTTACAGACAGCATACCTTCCATGTGAATAAGAATAACTCACTAACCGGAAGTCTTCTTGTCATTTCGTACGACGCATCGTTTAATAAACTGATTAAACAGTGTGATAGCCATAAGTTCAAAGGTCATGGCTGTATGCTAACCCTGTTTTAACCCTTTAAGCCCTGATATACACCAACAAATTCTCCAAACTGACCTCCATACATTTCCTTAAAGAATTAGTTGAGAGAATTTGGTAAAAGATTAAAGCATTTTCCCTGAGATGATCATTTTATTAAATCTCATAACCTTTACTTTTGCTAATGTATTGACATTGTGAGGAGAAAACTGATGTTGGTCACTCTTGGGACTTAACGGGGTGTGGATCCATCAAGGTTTTTTAATGCGGTTTTCTCACTCATTCATGAGCACTATTGCAGTGTAGGGAACCCTCTTATGCACCCCCTCCCCCGATCAAGAAGACCACAATCACAATAGTCACCACAATAACTACTTAATTAACAACTTTTTAGAGAACTGAACCTGTTTTTTTCGAAGTTTTTCTGGGGTAATGACATGACTAAAAGAATAACCAAGGAAACTGGTGGAATGTCGCATAGTAGCGTGTGTACAACCGTTCCCTCCCCTCAAAAAATATCTGTTTCTTTTTTCTTGATGGGAGGGGACAGCTGTACACAGGCTATATACAAGACATATGAAACAAAAGGCTTTTTGGGGGGGTGGGGGGAAGCCTTTCACTGGATAAATTTAACAAGGTTGAAGTGATGTGCATAGTGGAAAAATTGAGCATTATTGTTGACAACGTCTGCTACATCAAATGCTAACAATATCAATAGGACAGCAAAATAAAACAAATTTTATTCATTAACTTTTATATTATAACAACAGTTCCATATTTTGCTTTTAAATAAAGGTTAGGCTTTTATGAATAATACAATAAAAATAAGGAATGTAAATCAAATTAACAAAATATAGTCTGTCAACAAATAAAACAAATTAAAATAAAATTTAAATCTTTTCTCAGTTATCTTAAATACTACTTTTTCATAAGCCATCTTATTTAAATAAATACTATGCCAGCAGATTAAAATTTATGATTTTGAGAAAAACTAATGCCAAATTTGCATTTATCTGAATATGACCAACACCCATTGTTTTGTCACCAACACCCAGAAGCTGTTTTAAAATAATGATAAGTACGTAGAATTATTATCACAAGTAAAATGTTTTTCTTTTTCTTGTGTGTGGTTTTCGTTCATCAAGAAAATGATGGAGTAGGTGTTATCCTTTACTTAACAAAACACAAAATGAAAAACTCGCCACAAAACTGCCCAGTATGCAAGCACAATGAGTACAAGGAATAAGGCCCCAAGTGACTTTTAATCTTCATCAACTTCTCTCTTTTCTTACTAGGAAATACAAACCGATTCGCATGTTCACAAAACAGGGCTATAAAATATTAACATGAAGACTTTGACACTGCTAAATTTTTTCTCTGCACACCAGGATTTAGCATAAGCAACGCTTATTTAATATGATAAAAAAGAGTTAAAGAAAGATCTCCAATTAACTTTAAAATAATATAAATAGATTTCCATGTCTCTTTATATTTAAAATAAAACACACTGCATGATCTCTGGCAAATAGAAATTATATAAATTATAATGATAATTATTTAATCATAACTCAGTGCATTTAAATCTGTGTTTATCTACAACATTATCTACACCTAGCATTTATTTATTTTTTTATTTCTATGGGAATCCCCCTATACCCATGAACGATTCTCCAAATTTCAGCTAGCTATAAGCAAAGCTTTGCAGGTCCCTGGAACTTGTATGAATTTATTTGACATCTCAGCCTATTTGAGATAAACACTATGATAAATACCTGTAGTTTTCAGTTTTTGGTGGTTGTCTTTTAAGCTTTGAATGACACATTTGGACCACAATTAACCTGAGGAACTGAACAAGTCTACAGAATTAAAAATCTCCTTATGCATATGGTTGAGACAATTCAGGGACACTTGTGCTTTCATTTTGATTCTCTCCATTGTGAGATCCTACTTCCTCTGGACCATCTTCCTTTATACCATGCCGTGTCAACATATGTTTCTTTAGATTGTGTCCAATAATAAATTTGCTGCCACAAAGTTGACACTGGTATGGACGCTCGCCAGTATGGCAACGAACATGTGCCTTCAGGACATTTGACCGTGCAAAAGTCTTTCCACAATAGACACACTTGAATGGCTTTACCTTTTGATGAATAGCCAGATGCTGGTTAAGATTGCCACTCAAATTAAAACCCCATCCACAGATTTTGCAAATATAGGGCCGATCTCCACTGTGAGAGCGCTTATGACGCATCATAGAGTTGGCTGAGTCAAACCGCTTATGGCAGATATCACAGCTGTATGCTTTAGGTAACATGTAGTCATCAGTGGGTTGGGAATGAGACTCCTCTGTTGATTCACTATGATCTGGAGATGCACCAACAACATTTACAACCCGTGGCATCACAGGAGGCTCCTGATGACCTGACAGTGAGCTGGGATGGGTATCCTGTGAGCTAGTAGGCAAAACAACTGAGTAGCTGTCAGTAGGAATCCTGCGCCCCATGCCACAATTTTCAGAATAGTCGTTTTTTTCATTAGGGTGAAGTAAATGTATTCTATTATTCTGCTCTGAAGAGTGACTATCTGTTGTTGGCAGGAATTCATTAGGTTCTGTTTTAACCAAAACTGTGCTTTGCAGCAACACGACTGGCAATGTGTGTGAAGAGTGTGCTTCTTCGTTAGCTCTAGGTAAAACTTCCTTAATGTTACCACGTGAACCCTGGGCAATACTTGGATGATTGTGTGAAGGACTATTCTCTAAACTTACAAAGTTTGAATCAGAATCATTTTCTCCTCCACTAGTTTCCCTTGAGTCACTATGCACATCAATGATGACTGGATGGTCATCACTAACAGCAGGACTTGAACCATTAGTTGAGGAACTTTCCAAGTTTGGAAAATTAGAAATACCAGTCGCATCTTCCACTGAATAGGAGGCTGCAGCAGCACTTCCCCCATTTTCTCTGTGTTGAGCTGCTGACAAGTCCATGTTATCTGCCTCCTCCATGTGTAATGTAGGATTCCCATTTTCTGTGCTATCACATAAGCCAGGTGAGTCACCATGTTCACCAAATCTCGCCCTTTTGTCTCCTAATTGTTCATCTTTTAAGTTAGTTCCGTTTTCTCTTTGAAAAGGTATTCTGTGAATGGATTTATTAGCTAGGATTGGATTAGGGCTAGAAGAAGGAGAAACTTTACGGGGGATAACTGATTTCCGAGAGGTTGTTTTCTTCCTGCGTGATGATGCAAAGATGCTTAAATGAGAAGGTAAATGATCATTGTCACTTCTGGCTACAAGCAGTGAGCTGCCATTGCTCTCTCTTTGATAAACTAAGCTTTTTTTAGGGTTACTTTCTGGTGATATATTCACTGTTAGAGGAGTTGCATGATTTGTGTGTGCCATCTGTGGTAAAGCTGACGATGTTTCATATGAAGAGTGGATTGATGCTTGGGAATAAAATGAGTTTGAAAGATTTGAAGAATTTCCATCATGAAATGCCCTGGTGACAACTTCTTCTTTACTGGCTGGGTGACTGGAACTTTGTGATGATGTTTCTGAATTAAATTAAGATGAGATTCATGTTAGTGATCTATATGTCAGTAACAAGAATGATTTTTGTCAAACCCACACTTTTCCTCACTCTCCTTTGAAACAAAGGAACTTTTAAAGGGGCTATGCCAGGCTATTTGCTGAAATTTTATTGTTTGTATCAATAATGTTAAAATTCATAAATAATGGTCCAGTGTTGTTACTTAAGACTACATTCAAGCCTTGAAACTGTTGTCTGTTGCAATGGATGGTAAGAATGGGTGTGGATATTGGAAATTAATGTCCACCAATAAACCACCAAAAAATTAAAGTTGTTAGTGTGCACGCAGCATTTTGAGTATGGGTTTTTTCAGAACAGAATTAACCTGAAACAGCAATAGACTGATGATAGTTCCCCTTACCATGAGTTATCAATTCATATTTTGCTTCTTCTAGTGGAGAATGATCTAGTGTCAGCACACATGGTAACGGTTCATCTGTTTCTGGCCTCAAACCTATCACGGTTCCCTTGTTTCTAGGGTCAGCTTGATAGAGCAATTTGATGACACTCAAAGTTGTCCCTCGCTCAACTCTAAGGATGGGTTGGCCATTCTTAAGAAGTAAAACCTATGAAAAGGAACAGAACAGGTATACTCAAACATAATAAGCAGCCGTCTATAGGGTCAGTTTATGTAGCAAACAACTCTAAGCTTTCCAGGAAGTTAAGAAACTGAAAATTGGTAAAGTAAATACAATATAAAACCCTTAAGTGTGAACCTTCATGTCTCCATTGTGTGATAAAAATCTGAGCTGTTTTTTTTTTCTTCTTAAATACAGCATCAAATAATAAGCTGTTTAAATAATTCTTTCAATAGTTGTTCGCTGTCATAGTATAATACAAAGCTTGATGATAAGATGCTGAGGCTTTACAAATTTCCTCGTAAATATTGTTTTTCCTGTACTTTACAAATTCTGAATCAACGTCATAAATTTGCGGGTTACATGCATATGAGATAACCACTTACACTTTTTCCCTTTTACTTCGATAAATGTTTATAATATCGCTTGTAATATCGAACAATACTCTAAATGTACGTATATTACTGTAGATGTTTTCGAAAATTTATTACATGGACAAATGACAGTTCAGGGTAATTAAATTATCTAAAAAAATGTGAAAAGCCTCGGTCTTTTACCACACATGAACATCAAGTTTATTAAAATCGAAATGGGCCACGCGTGCTGTTTATGAACAAAGAGTGAAGTGTGGGCATTGGTTTTACAGGGAAGTCAACTTATTTTGCTTCCGCGAAACTACAAAACATGTGAAGCTAGACTGCCCCAAACTTTCCGTTTCCCCTAAAATAGGCTTTCATCCCAAACGATCATAAAATGAGAGAAAAAAGAGAAACAGAGCATGCATGCACGTAAATGACAATAAGACTTTCCATTTACACATTTTGAGTTGTGAATGAAAACGTGACTGATGTCATAACGTTTGATGAATGGAAAGATTAAGTTGTTTTTAAGCTCTTGAAAACATTTCGTCTTACAAAATAAAAACAACAGCATGGCTAGTTAAAAAACTGAAAAAATCGTTAGTTCTCACCTCATTTTTACGGACTTGAATACGTCCTGATTCAGACGCCATGTTAGCATATAAACTGAACAAAACATTTCCCACAATTCCGCGTAATCTCTTCCTGGTCCGAATGAATGAGATGACAAAATGTACTTAGCGTGGAGGGGTAGGTATAGAAGATAAACACAAAAATGTAGCAAAATTATAACGGTAAAAGTGCTAAATCATGCTAACCTTTAAATCATTATCAAATTAGAAGAGATTTGAAACTAAATTTTATGCGCTTTAATGTTTAAACCTCTATATAGGGAAAATTCAACAGAGGTTCACCGGCCCTACCCCCTGGCAGTACGCCAGTTAGAAACGAGCTGGCCCTAAACGGATTTTGTCACGGAAATCATGTCTTTCTTCTCGGAGGCAACTCATCGGTTCTTGCCAGTTCCTGAGGACAGTAGAATAGAGACAAAGTCATTTTTAGATGCTGCCAGTGAAGTAGTACCCTTTTTTGGTGAGTAGCCTTTGGTAAGATACATAAGTTCTCTAGAACAAATATGGATAGAACTTTAAGATCATGCAGCTAATCTGAATTTTGTGCATCATCATTATATCCAGCAGTGATTACCCCTATAAAAGATTGATTTTAAACCCTTTTGTTTGCTCCTTAGTATTGACTGAGAAAAAGTAAGATCTGTTTTACGTAAAGATAGAAATGTCGAAAATATCGAGGCCTAAAAAATTTTTAATATGAACGAGGGGTGATGACGTGGATTCAGAATGGAAAATGCACTGTTGGGTTGTAGATAAAAACCAACTTGTTTGAATATGATGCTATCAGAGAGATCAGAATAAAGTTGAGAGTGACTGGCAAGCAAGTTCTTAATCCTTGGGATTATTGGTTTATCCCTTAAGAACTTGCCTACCGGCTGTCATGATTGTCAAGTGTGATCTATCTCTCTTCACGAAGTATTTGTGTTTGTACATGGTCATTTTCTGTAATCTATGGTAATGGGTACATACGTATGTTGTGGTTCAATTTTATCCTTGTTTTAAATTATATTTTCCCTTGTTTTAAACTCATTATCGTACATTAGCATACCCCTACGTACCCTACCACAGCATAGAATGGAACCACTATATGATGCATTCACTCACCTAAATGTGACCTTGTACTCAGATTTCTTGTTGACTTTGAAGGGGAGATCTCGCCAAATCCTATCTGAGCATGTGATGGCCTGTTAGGAATGTGACAGGCGATGAAATATTTGCATGCTTAAAATAAATCCTCAAAATGGTGGCTGTGTTTTAAACAGCAACTTTGATAGAGCTATTAGTTTTGTCTGACCAAAAGTAAGGAGAAATTATAGAGTGCCCCTTCCCTACCCTCCACCTGGATTTAATAGATGACAATAATAATCAGCAGGAGTACCAGGAGCTAATTCAGGAAGTGCAGATCCCTTATGCATAGATTCTTTGTTTAAGAGGAGCACTGACATTTGAATATTAAATAAATAATACTTGTAAATTCTGAGCTGTATATAATTTAAATAACAGGAATGTAGCAAGATTCTGAGATGATATTTTTCAGTTTGCTTTACTGCAACATTAATTACTAATTAGTATTTTCTGTCTCATTATGTTCTTGTCCAACAGATGTTTTAGGACCTACAGCATTTGCTCCTGTTAAGTCTGATATAAATGGTAACATAAAGGTAATGTACTATGTGGTTAAAAATTTATTTTCTTTCACCATTTGTCCAATCCAGAAGAGTAGCAAGAACACTTTATAATTTCTTTTATCATGGAGCATAAGGGATGAGCAATAAAACCTTTGCCTGCGTTTGAGTTAATGCACATCTCAGGCAACTATGTTGATGAAAAAATTGTTGACAGTACATTTATCAAACTGGTTGAAGTTTGGCAAACAAAACAATCTTTCCTCACCCCTCCATTCAAAGATGGGTTACAGGTAGCTTGAACAGTGGCACAACATTTTTTAAAAGGGTGGGAGTGGGGAAGCTTCATTTTACCCTTTTGAAGTTAAAGTGTTAAAATGTGATAAATGTCCTTGAGGGTAAAGTATCTTCTAATTTTGTTACTAATGGTAGAACCTTGAAATCCAAGATTTGGCCTCAGAGGTACCATACCATGGAGAGACATTCTGCTATCCTATAAATCTGTTGTAATTCTGATTTTGATCTTTTGTGTCTGTGTGTTGTTTTTAGAAACTTAGGGAGAAATTTGCACAAGATCCAGAAAAATTTAAAACATTGCAAGATATTGTTGAAAGTGAGATAGCCACAGGAACAACCACCGCCAAGAATTCTGCCACAGATGCCTTGCTTTGGCTAAAAAGGTTGGTCACAGACCTTTTACTTGTCATATATTGCAAAAGGAAAAAAATCATACTACTGACGTTTGGACATGGGGATGTTTTGGCTAGTGGTATTTAATGTTTTTTCTCTGATAAAGTCAAAGCTCCCTTAAGCAGCCATTGGCTGGAAGCAAGGAATGCAAATGTGTCTGCTCACTCAGTCTTCAGAACTCATCTTTTGCTTTTTTTGTTCTATCTCACAGAGCACTTCACTTTATTGTTGTGTTTCTTGATGAGGTTCTTACAGGAGAACAGGATCTTGTGAAATGCGCCAAGAAAGCTTATGAGGCATCACTTAAGAGATATCATGGCTGGATGGTTCAGGGAGTTTTTTCCGTAGGTTTTATAAATTGATGTCTTCAATGACTGATAACCCTTCCTAGAGTGTCATTTGTTTCCTTTTGACCAATCTATTGTTGAGGGAATATGATAAACTGCTCGTCATAAGCCCACCCCCTCGACTTACAGCCCCCCCGCCCCAGTTATTATAGGGCCATCTACATGTAAACAAAAAGGTACATCCGATTATGAGCCCCTCAAAATTAATGTAATTCCCCCTCTAAATGTATTACAGTCAGGGCAGGTCAAGATTGCATTAATGAAGTTATTTTGCGAGGGTTGAATCCATTCGTAGTTGTACATTTCAGTTTCGTCCCTGCACTTCTGCATACATAATGGCAGTGAATTCACACACGAGGTAGTAATGAAATTTCTGCCAACTCAGTTTTCTGGACTTTGATGTAAAAACAATTTTATCCTTTCAAAGATTTTCAATCTGACCGAATACAGAGGAGTTATCATGAGAAATTTGCTGCTCATCAGGCTTGCAGGAAATTATGCAGATTTGAATTTGAGACTGGTTGCGGCAACAATTAATAGATTCATTTTCCAATACTCGATTCATTGATGCAATCTTGGGGGGTACACTTGACCTGCCTTGACCGTAAAATGAATTTGATTCATTAACCAGTAAATGCAAAAGGATTCAGTTAGATCAGCATCAGCACTTTTTCTATTGCTGTTATAATCTCCCTCGAATATAAGCCCCTCCATTTATTAACCCTCCTAAAACCTCTTACAAAGATGTAAGGGCAAGCAGCAGTTTACGGTATCTCTCTGACTGGGGAATATCTCTACACCAATTTTAAACCCAGAAGTTCACCAGAACCTGAAAGAAAAGTCATTGTGAGAAAACACTGACGTTTAGAGAACTTACTCTTTCAATGCTGTGTACAAGCAATCTCATAAAGAAATTCTGATCAAAGCTCAGGGTTCTTATTAAGTTTTAAAGTAGACAGCTAGGATGTAAACAGGCCCGTAACCAGGATTTTAGGTGGGGGGTGCTAACGAGGCCAAAGTGGACTTCTGACCAACTGGCAGCTTATTTGCAGAAGAACCAAATTTCTCAGAGGTCGTAGAAAACTTCCCAATGTCATTTATTTCTTTTTGCATCATTGGTTCTAAGTGATGCCGCGTTAGATTGTAATCAGTATTCTAAGGTACTGGAGCTTGCAAAGTCTCTACAATTTTATAAACAATGCGGAATATTGTTAAGAAAGTACACATCTGCTTTTCATAGAATATTGTCATGACATCAGGAAATGACGATAAAAGACCAAGAGAAACATAAAATGTATTTTCCCTCTTTGTGTCTCAAAAACAACTATTTTGATGGTTTGGGATGCCTGTGGATTGCTGCTTTAGATTAACCCTCACAGTCCCTCTCCGAATTGTTACTCTGTGTTCCCTCACTGGCTTTTTATTAAGCGAGTTTATTTCAAATCGAGGAATAGTGACTAAATCTCAGAGCATAATAATGGGATCAGGACTGGTGGACCTTGCGAAAATAAGTATGATTTACCTTCTATATCTCGCTGTAAACCTGTAGTTAACTAAGATAGATCTGAAGTCGTGGTTTCAGCTGGGCTGTCATCACAGACTGCACTGTCATTGTCAGCGTCTGATGGCTCTTGACGGGGTACTTTACTGACCCATATATCAAGAGACTGGCAGGATTTAGCTGCAGCCTTCCTCTTTCTATTTTCCTGTTCTCTCCTACCCATAACGTATTACACAAAAAACTAATTTTGCATCTTCGGGCGTTCATGCACTCATACCAATAGAGAATACTAACTGACGCGTTAGTGGACGTATCTGACAAAAATCGTGAGATCGCTCCCTTGTCATTGGCTTGCTTGTCGTAGACTCCCGTGCAAAGCGTGCGCACGTTAATTTCGATAAGCTCGGACATCTGTTCGCTCATTGAAATGATCTGAATGGCTCGGGCTACTAGAGTGCGCTGATTTTATTTTCCCAGTGAATACACTACTGCTTTTTCAATTCTTTGATGTTGTTTAAATATCACTGTTAAGTTTGAAACTTCAGTTTAAGCGACTGCACTCCTTAACTTGGATATTGAGTATCAAAATGCAGACCTTTGGGGCCTGTGGGAGGGGGGGTGCAAACGCACCCTGTGCATTCCCCCTGGTTACGGGCCTGTGTAAAAGAAGGTGGCTTAGCAATCCAGTATTGTAGGCAATTTCAGGCTTTCACTCCCTGTTTTACCCCTTTTTCCCAAAAAGTACAGGGCTCAGACTTTAATGTAGCCGGTTTTTTAGCCAGTTGCCGGCACTTAATGAAAACCCTGAAAGCTAAAAGTGTTTTTTTTTTTCCTTTAGCTTGCCATGAAAGCTGTCCCATATCGTAAGGACTTCATGGAAAAGCTGGGTCGAGGAAAAGTTGATGAAGAGACTGTCCTAAAGGAAATGAAGGACTGTGTTGATCTCTTATCTGCAAATATTAAAGTTATACAAGAATTTTATGATAAAAATAAGTTGGATAATTCACAGGAGGTTTAAACAATCAATATTTATAAATTAAGTTTTGGTCTTTAAAATTTTTCAGTTATTTAAGTTTTTGCAAGTGTCAAAACCACACATAACATTTGTGGGAAAATGGTAGCCCGTGGTTTAAGGAATTTAAAGTTAAAGCTAGTCAGAGTAACCAAAGAATAATTAATAACTAATTATTATTTCTCGTAAAAAATTGCAATAAATCACTTTGGGTATATTATTTTACTGCTTAGTGCTAACTTTTTACCACCTTGAACATTTTTCTATACATAAGGATAGCCCACTGAATTGAACTCGTATGATTTATGCCACACAACATAACAAGAACCTAATCTGGTTTTGCCATATCATGTCAGCTCAGGAACAGGAAAAATTGAGTTTCTCTGTTATTTTTCAGTACTCTTGAAAACTTACTCCTCACTTAGAGTAATGTCAGCCTAGATATACAAGATTCTCTTGAAAAAGTACAAGTACTCTTGAAAACTTGCTCCTCACTTAGAGTAATGTCAGCCTAGATATACAAGACAAAATGTAATTCTTTTTTACGAACACATTACAAGCCCATATATAGAACCTTGCTGCTCATGAAAACAAAACAACAACATCAACAACAACAACAAACATAATTTTAATTTATTATTTTATTTTTGGGGGCTGGGTTGCTCCGTCCTTCAATCCCCACAGCGTTGTTTGTTCTTTTCTTGTCTAATATTTCAAAACTTCAGTTGAAATCTGTTTTTGGGAGCCTTTATTTTGGACATAAAATGCTCCCAGAGTTTCATCTGTAAGGAGCTAGTGGTACATTTTTTTGCTGTCATGTAGGGGTTGGGGGGTGGGGATGTGATTCTCTCCAGGTTTTTGAGATTCTGTCTGTTTATCAGATCAACTATTTGGTAAGGTCTATTTTTGGGATGGTGCTAATTAACAAATCATAAAGAAATGCAGATAGTGCATGTGAAATTTCTGGATCTGTCCTTGATGGACTTGAGAACAGAAAAGTATTTCAACCTCTCAGATGCATCTTAATTTGCTGAGTCTTGGGATAAATATATACAGTTCAAAGTGCACATTTAAAAGCACTTTTAAAAATTATGGCAATAAACTTTTTTCGACTGTATTTAATGACGTGTACGTAAAATTTACCCCACTATTGCGACTTCTGTTTAAACGTCTTCCAAGATCTTTTTTGCTGGTAGTGACTGAAGCCATTATACAGGCTCCACCCCGAGGTCCAACCCCTTACCCTTTTACATGTATATACCATTTTTCACGAAAAAGGTACCCCTTTCGTACTCCTTCTATTGACAAATGGTACCCCTTTCACATACAGTCAACTCCCCATAACTCGAACCTTCAAGAGAAATCGAAAAAAGTTCAAGTTATCAGGAGTTCGAGTTATTGGTAGCCTCCCATGCAGACGTTCTTTGGGGTAACCTCTAAGAACGTCTGCTGTGGAGGCTAAGTTATTGAGTGCGGGCTCATTTTCCCGAACAGCAGCTGGTAATCGAGCCTGGTAAACTTTATGCCTACAACACGTCACTGTTTTTTAACGACTTTTTAAGGGCTCAAAACATGGTTCGAGTTATCGAGAGTAAAATTGTATAGAAATGATCTGAGGGGAAACGAAAATTACTTCAAGTTAGCGGGAGGTTCGAGTTATCGAGGGTAAAATTCCAGTAAATGTATGACGGAAATCCGGGGGAAATCGGTTTTGGTTCGAGTTAGCGCGAGGTTCCAGTTAGCGAGGGTTCGAGTTATCGGAAGTCAACTGTACCTCGTTTAGAACTTTGTATCCTTTTTAACTGCTGTAAATGCATTGTCATTTCAATAGCAATCCATCCCAAAAACAGAACGTTTTCCCGTCTTTATAAAGCCATAAAATTCATCTATTCGGCCCTTTGGACCATTTTGCGGACCCAAATGACAGATTTCCTTACCCTTTCATATACTTCAACGAGTAAAATCCCTACCCTTTCTTATACTTGGATCGTGAAAAAGGTACCCCTTTCGGGCAGAGCCTCCCCGTATAGGCCATCATAGGGAGTACCCCCCCGGGGACTGAAGTTGATGTTCTCCCCTGAAAAGTATCGGCTACTGGTACGGTATATTTCCAAAACAAGAAATTGACTGATAATCTCTGAGAACTATGAAGGTAATTCCGCTGAGTTCAGTGGAACCTATGTTCTTCAACTCCCCCCTACCCTTTATGTCCACTTTTTTCTGGTCAAAAAAAGTTTACACATTTCCTTATTCTACAAACCCCGCAATTCATACAACCACTTCATTGTTTCAAAAACCACCTTTTACAGTTTCCAATTTTTTCTTCACAATTAAAACAACCAGTTTGCCTGAACGACCTAAACAGTTCTTTAAATCATAAATGATGCAATTAAGGATCACAACTTGATATTCAGGTCAATTTTTTTCATGTACAATCTGTGACAAAACAGAGGGAAAATTTTGCCCCCTTCCCCCCAATTAAGGATGAGGAAAGCGGGGAGGGGTTAGTTGTTCCATTTTCAGTCTGTCTGACACAGTCTGCTTCACAGCCGTTCTTTTTGTCGTCACGCAGCCCCACAGGAGCGTTGCGTGACGACACAAAAAACGGCTGTGGAGCATGAGAGCAGACTATCAGACACAGGACTGCAACTTCCTTCGCACTACAAGTAGTACCTCATTTTACCTCAGGAATAGTAGAGTGAGCGAACCATGCGAGCGTGCATGAGAACCATGGCCCTTGAGTAGATAATTTTATGCCAGAAGACAAAAGAAACACTAGCCTGTTCCAGGCGTTCAGACAGTAGAGCGCAGCGGTCAGTGGGAGTACAGCGCGAAAACGGTTGGGGGGGTGGGGGAGAGACTTCCCTCCCCCTTTCCCAGTCTAGTCTCCCCTCGTTCTTTTTTCTTCTTGAATTTTTCTCCCGCGTTCTACTATCTGAACGCCTGGAACAGGCTAAGGAAATACGCGGAATTTGTATAGGTAATAGCATGATTTGTAGTGATATTTGGCATAAATACCACGAGTGATATTTCGAAATTGTTATACGTAATTTCACGAGCCGTCAGGCGAGTGAAATTTGAGACAATTTTGAAATATCACTAGTGGTATTTACGCCAAATATCACGTACAAATCATGCTATTATTTGTTTATACTACTACCCACAAAAGGTTTGTAATTTTCACATGTAGGTATTTCAAATTAAGCTGAAATACCACTGCTCTAAGCCAATCAAATTGCAGAAATTTCTCATGTAGTAGCATAAACCCAGGTACCGAGGTTAAGAAAATTTAAACCTGTGACGTGATAATAGTCACAGTTTTTGCAAATTTATATTTGCAATTTATATAATAGTTCGGCTCCTGATGACAATCATAATCCGATACTGCCCCCATCCGTAATAAATACAATGTGGTCGTATAAATAAAAACGTTCTTCTTTAGCAAAAAGCTGCCTTTTCTTTTAAACTAAGAACCAAATTAGAACAATGGATTTATTGTTTTCTAACGATTTACGTAATCGACCTTACGTCACGAATCGCAAGACAGCATACACCCAACTTCCGGTATTCTCCATATATGACTATGGATGGCGATCGGAATTCCAGTTATTTGCATACTCGTCATACTCGTGCAGTTGATTGACAGAGGAAGATACCCGATCCCTTCACGAACGTATCCGACGCTAGACGATAATTGTAAAGGAACTGCAGCAGAAAATGTTCTTTCATTTGTGATGTTTGAAGACGCTGAGGCTCATTTTTGTGACAGTTGTAAGCGTACAGGGAGTTGCTAATTATTCTAGTTGTGTCGACAAGTTACTATGGATGACCTAGGTATGTCTGATCGATCATATTTGTATTTTTTTGTGTAGGAATTTGGTTTGCTCATTTCATACACAGTGTTTCATGCGAAACCTGTTCGAGATTCTGATCTCCGTAATTATCATAATTCAACCTAGCTGTTGGTTTGGTTAACCTTGTAAACAATGTAAGAATTTTTATTGGAATATTAGCTGAAAAAGTTCGTTGAAAGTTTAGTCACGTTGATTCGAAAAGTTAGAGCGCTGAATAGCTAAGGAACTTCGAACCCAGGCGAGCTGTTACGCTAAGTCCAGGGCTCGAAATTACTAGTTTTACCGCGTTATTGTCTATTTGAGGTATTTGTTTGACCTGAAGTTCCACAGTAAACTTCTTGTATTGCGTTTGAACTCGAGAGACGCGGGTATCAGCATTCCGATCTTTACCGATTTTCCCATGAAAATAAGTCTTCATAGCACAGATTCCAGCACTCAACGCTCCGTCTTCACTCTTATGTTCGTCACAACTACGGCCGATTGCAAAGTCACTGATTCAGTAAATAAGCCTCACACCTGGACGTCCAATGTCATTAGCGATTCGGCATATTTTAAAATTTTTTTTGTCATCGTAGCTATTTTTATGCTGTCATTTGTGGTTTGTGAGCTGAGCGAGTGATCGCGCGCGCTCAACGCCTGTTGGTGAATTCACGCAACGAAATCAAAACATTCGTGCTCCAAACAGATGTCAATATACTCGTGAATTATTTATATCGTTTTGTGTGATTTTATTGTGCAATGGTGAGCCAAATGGTGGCTCATACATTCGACAGCATGTTTCATATGTCATCAAAGACACGCGGTAGAACGACGCATTGAATAGAATTGAAATGAAAAAATTCTAAGCGCAAAGACAGACAACTTTTTCGATCAAAAAGCGATCTTGAGGAAATTTAGAATATAAGCATGCCTGGAAGGACGAGAAAACCGTCGATTGAAGAAAAACTGAGACAAAATATTGAATTTTTAGATGCACTGTTAGCGGATCTTCAAGCCACAAGCCCTACGATTTCTACATCGCCGGTTGAAGCTCGAGGAAGACAAACTGCGAATGGTAGAGAGTCGCCTGAGGAACTTCCACCTCCGCTCCCCCCTCCACCCTCCTTTGAAGCACTCGATCCTCGTGTACCAATTTCAAAGGACGATGTTTTGTTTCCCCCGCCTGTACCGTCATCAAGCTTGGGACAGAACCTTTCGGAGTTGGACAGTTTGTTAGAAAATTTAAGTAACCCATTACACTATCCTTCGCCATCTGAATCACCAGGTAAGTGGCGCCTATCGACTTTAGTAAATGTATTTTTCATAATTTTAATCTCTACATTCAGTTTCCCATAGAATCAGAGCTGGTTCCATTTTTGGGGGTATATAAATTTTTTTGGATATATAAAATGTAAAAAAAACATTAAGGTAAATTTCTATTAATCAAATGAATCAAATGACTGTTTTAGTAGGCGTTCTATATATATGATTAAATTCCAAACCAAGCTCAAGCTGTAGCTAAGAAATATCGATTGAAATCAATTTTTTTGCTTCACCCTTAGAGTTAAACGTGCTGAAATTTAAGATCTTGCCTGTTGAATTTAATCCGCTTTTCATGTCGGCTTGTGGTACATTTTCTTTGATTTGTATCGTTTCTTATAAAACTGTAGCTTATTGGCTTACGATGAATTTGCCTCACCGAAGAAAAGCAGGAATATTCGAAATTGTTTTCTGCTTTATATCAGATGTAGGACAGGGAGAGCGTTGTGCACGCGCTTTGTTTCCATTCATTCAAGACGATTAAAACTTGCTCCCAAATTAAAGTCCGCCCACTGTAAAGTAAAGAAATTGTTTGCCCATTTTATCCACGGTGCAAATACATGTACTTCGTCTTGTCAATATTGTACAATTTGTGATTCAATGTGGGAGAAATATTCCTTTTGATTTTCCGGTACACTGATGAATTTTTACATTTATTTCATGGCTGTTAGCATCTTTTGTTTATGCTGGTGTAAATCTGTTTAAACTTCCCCTAGTTTTTTTAATGGCAGCTGGTTCCATTGCCTTTGAACCATAAATTTGGAAACTAAAACTTCTCTTGTAATTTACTACGAGTGCGGTCAAGAACACAACGGAGAAAAAATTGAAAAAAGTAATAAATATTTTTTTGGAGTTGCTGTTAAGTTTCAAACTTGTGATTGGTCAAAATGTGAATCTAAATACGGCGGTAATTTTGTAAGTTGATAGCCAGTTTAAAGTCATATTTTCAAACATTTGCCAAGAACATGCTTTGCAGTTACCTACACATATGATTTTGAAGAATAAAGTTGTAGAGAAGCCTGTGTTTGATGTTACCCCCTGGTGGGAGAATGAAAAACATGTTTCTCCACACTTTAACTTGTATTTGTAGCATAATTTCCATATAATTTCATGCAATGATCCTCACATTCTTGCCATTGCAGCCATATTTTTTTATGTGCAAATTCAGGGTTGTCAATAATAATAGTAAGTGCAAAATTGGGTATGCTAGAGCAAGAGAAGGCCATTATGCAAAATCTTTTGTTTATTAAATGCTTGTGGTTTTCAAGAGTCTCAGTAACTACAAAGGCACTAATTAAACACACCCTGATGTGAAACTCACTTTGCTCATCCTGTTTGGATTAGAAACAGTATCTTTGAACAGAATGGTTCCTGTAAGATAATACAGGGTAACTGTTGACATTTCTAATTCTTCAGCAAGACATTGAGTGTAGTGTAAGTTTTGTTAATTTCACATATGCTTCATATGTGGCCTCAGAAATTACACAAAAGTGATTTACATAATTAAATATGCCTTCATATACAACTAGGCCACTGCAAGATCTGATTTGTTTTCTGTTATGAGATATCGTTTGTAAAATTTGATGTTAACCCATTTGGTTGTGAAGATTTTGCAGAAATATTTAATATGGCTTTGGAAGCTAGTCAAACCATAAAGAATGAAAACTGACCAAAGAACTGTTCAAAAGTTGAGTACTTTTGCTGCCTTCATTCTTTTTCTGGTGTATGCGCAGGAGGCAGATTTTGGGTCAAATTCACATGTTTGTTTTTCATTTTTCTTTGGCCTCTGTGACTGAATCTGAATCATGGTCATCCAGTCTTGGTTTGAAGGATTTCTTCCCTCCTGCACCTGTAAGATGTCCAAATTTCCATCACAAGTGCAGAGGGGATGTTGTTATGGGTGGTTATGTTTTTGTAATCTGGTGGTGACATGATGTTTGACCAAACTTCCACAGCTGTACACTGAATTCAAAGGCCTTATTCAAATGTCTTTGTCTAAAAGTGGAGAGAATATTATTGTCAACCTCCAGCCATTGAGCAAAGAAAGACTAGGCCCTGTCTTTAAACTTTGTAAGGAAACAGGCACCATATCAACACATAAAATAAAGTTCCATCCACAACTTACCATCAAGCACCAATTGAAGAAGGCCATCGTTTTAAAATGGGGGAGTCCATCCTTGAATTAGAATGAGGAGCCTGACCTGGGTTGGTTTGCAGTTCTCTCCTGAGAGCGTGTGACCATGGGGTAACCTGTTCTCCACTGCCATACCATGGGTGATGACTAAGATATTCAGATGAAGTATATTAATTCTGATTGAGGAAAGCTGTCATCTTGGTGAAGTCAAGCCTGTAGGTGGGAGTGAGGGTCTGAATTAGTTTATCAATCCCAACTTAGATCATCCCAACTCAATCCAGTAATCTCAACATTTTTATAGACAGATAAACTAATTTACATAGGCAGTTCAACAGCTAGTTTCAAAAAGACCTTGAATCATGACTACACATTTATAACTCTAATTATTAAGCTGCTTACCATCTATGAATGCTGTGCGTTGAAGAGCTTTGCTAATTGCTCATTTGAACAACCCAAAAGACTCCGCGCGGCGTGCCTCGCAAGGAAGGCTACTCCACAGTGTGGTACCACCATAACAACTAAACTGTTTTGAAATAATTTGTGTGGGAAAATCAAACTTTAAGTTTGTTCTGGGAGTCCCTCAGGTTTTAGCTTGTATTTTGGTGGGTCTGAAACACAAGTCACTTTCCTCAGGTCATAGTCAGCAAAGTACTGCTGGTCACAATGACACAGATAAATAGACAGCACCAAAAGTGTCTCCTAGTGCCAATCTTTTTACAGAATGCCCTTCTAGATCGAGGGGAATATTTGTGGTTTAGTAATTTATTGATGGAGAAGTGAATTGTACTCTTGACCTGTGGAATGAGACCTGTACTTAGGCCGCAGCTTCTTTTGAATGTTTTGTTGGTGGTCAAGATTTTTCCTTCCCAAAATTTCCAACAATTGGCCAGCATCAGTGTCAAAATCTGAGAATGTCAGAACACGGCTGCTGCAATCTTTGCAGTTTGTCTTGTAAAGTCATCCCATAGGTTCCCCAAACAAGTAAGGTTGTATTAAAGCTTAAAGATGCAATGACGTCAGGTGCCTTCAAAAACACCTTTTATCCATCTGCTAATTCTGTTGCCAAACATTCATTCAAAAAAAGTGCTTACATGTAGTTTAATTTGTGGTATTTGCACAAATCAAATTGTTCCTGATTTTCTTGTGGACCCAGCATTTGTTTGAATTTCCCCTAACTGGACCTGCTCCTTCTAAAGAAAAGTTTATTTTTTTGTCTTCTCTTGTCGGCCATGTATCTTGCCTTTGTATAATAAGTTTAATACAGAATCCATTAGGAAATTGTGTAATTTGAATTTTCTCCTTGTTCTGTACCATAATGAGTTAAATTATAACAGTGCTGTCAACTCTCCCAAATAATTGGGGAGACTCCAGATTTTGAACTGTATCTCCCGGACTCCAGATTAGAGTCTGATATTTTCCGGATAATCGCCAAAGATGTTATTTCTTGTAGACTCGACATTCCGACCATAAAATTTGAAATATTTTGGGTTGTTTGAGCTGCTGTTAACATGGAACGTTTCCTGTAACATTCTGACACCACTGTAATTTAAGCAATAATATGGCTAAATACAAACTGCTTATGCGCTACATAGATGGTTTTCACAGTGACGTCATCAAATTGTAAAGTCAAAATAGCGAGGTTTTACAAATTCTTATTTACACTTGGTTGAAGATAATCAAAAAGTTAATCTTTGTACAAGTTTTCAGTCCCGTAGCATGTTTCATTTCGAAAATACAGCAATTTGAACTTCCGAGTTTTCACAGTGCGTGACACCAAAATAGGAATGCTGTCTCGTTGAAAAAAAGTCTCTCCTCTTGATTTTCAGCAGTATAACCATTTCAAGTATTAGAAGATATGTTTATGCACACGTAGGCTAGTTGTCGAGTGAAAAGAAGGAGCTTTTATAGAACATGTGAACTCCAGATGTTTTTGTTGATTTTTGGTGGCCATATTGGTGCACCAAACCTGTGCACCAATATGGCGTCTCCATACAAAGCTCTACAAAGATGCGTGAAATGTTTCGGCAAATAACTCAGAAACTGTGGGCCAAAACAAAATTGACAAATTGTTTAAATATTAGTCTTTTATAACCAGGGCTGTGCTCTAGCAGAGCCCGGTGGCCCCTGGCGCCTAACTTTTGCCTGCGGGCAACTAGAAAATCTCAGATTTTTCATACAAATCATATGCTGGGCACCCTAGATTTTACAGTTTCAGAGCACTGGGTTCCCTTCAATTTTCCTTAGAGCACAGCCTTGATCACATATCATTTTCTTGGCTTCTTTCACGGGACGGTTTTCAATTTATTTTTTTGTTGCGTGACATTGAAAACGATCTATACGTCGATCGGAATCAACGAGCACTTTTAGGCACCAATGACGTCATTTGTCATGTGATATGACGTCATCTATCATTCCTTCCCTACCAATTCTCAATATTTGATGGCGTGGGGGGTTGACGGCCCTGGTATAATGCATTCTTTTTTACACTTTTCCAGGGCTATAGATGTAATTAATTACATGTAATAACACCAAAGAAAATTTCATATGAGAACTTGAGAATACAAATTTCAAAAGCTTTAAATTTCACAAAATGAAATCTTTCTCTTTCAGTTTTCACAATTCCTGTGAAACTTGAAATTCATTTTCTTGGGCTCCTGTAATTGTGTTTGGTGTTATTACAGATAACTAAAAATAATTATATCTATAGCCCTTGAAAAGTGTTAATTTAAATTTTTTTCCACCACGCATACTTTTCAAGGAATTCATTTTCATGTACTCTAAGTACAAGTAGTTGACCTCATTCCTGTGTCCATTAGGCTTTTCTCTACTATTATTTTTTTGTCTGTGTGTATTTTGCTTTGGTGTGAAGCAAAGTATTATATTTTTATACTTCTATAAATTCTATGGCCAATTTTTTATTTGGTTAATACTGAAATTGACTGAAGTTGTATAAACTCCCTTAAGGTGTTTATTTCCATTATTCTGTCTCATACAGCTCGACGAGAATCACCAAGAGCAAGTCAAACTTCGCCATCTCCAAAAAATACAATTATTAATGGTCGACCACCAAGTTATAAGGGTCCTGTTTCACCAGTTTCTCAATATGACACCCAGCCAGGTAATAATTATATTAGTTATAATTTAATATTATAGTTATGTTATCATTTACATGAGTGCTATTCAGAAGTATGTTCATGCAGACGATCATACTCAACCTACTTTTGAAATGATGCCCGAGTTCAAACCTTTTGCAATTATTTCTATATTCATCCATATACATTCTGTGTTAGCATTCCCTCCCTTTTGCTAAGCACATGATTATCTTTGCCTTAAATTTCATCTATAACCTTTTCCTTAATCATTTTCTATTTTACTACATGTAAAGTACCGGCAGTTGAACATTGGTGTTTGGTATTGCAGTTTTGAGCTTAAAGCTGATGTGCAGTATTGTGGTATCATCTGGCCGCAGAATTTGGGTTTTTATTCTTTTTGCTGACAGTATATTCTGTAAAAGAAGATCTTTCACGGTATTGCAGTACCATTCATTTGTGTTCTCCCTTCTAACACAGGTTAATACATAATACACAGCACAAAACACAGTAAGCTATACAGCTTAATAAAGGTCTGTTTAGACATAACAGTTAATGATTACCCATTTCTGACCTTAAAAAGTGACCCTTCTTGGCATTTTTATACCAAATCTTGTAAGCATGTACACTTTTCTTTGACCTCCTGCTCTAATATTATTGTTTGTTTTGTGCATACTATTCTTCCAGCTGAAAAACGTTTTAGTGGTGGTGAACGAAATGGGCTCGACAGCCCCAAGGCCTCTGTGACACACATTATAACACCCTCTGCTCAAAATAGCCAGCTACAGCGTGCAAGAGATCTGGACAGCAGACAGTCACGTACAGCGTCAACAGCAACTAAGGAGCTGGATGACTTGATGGCATCCCTGTCAGATTTTAAAGTAAATGTGTCTGTCGCTCCCACACCAGCTCAAGCAAGGTTAAGTGGAGATTATGCCAAGCCCAGTAAGGCTAAACCACCCTCTCCAAGTAAGTTATAAAGTAGTGTTCCTTGAGATCAGGGCTGTCAATAAGGGCCGGTAGCCAGAACCGCTGGCTAGTTAGCCATCCTTTGCCGGCTACTGTCATCTCCTTCCACCCTAACTGCCAACAAAAATTATGCAACATCGAGTGAAATAAATTTTAAAGCATCCTTGTTCCAGTTTTGAATGACATTGAATGCATGTTTAAACAGGTTTAGATCTGTGAAACATTCGAACCACCGTGTGATGTCGTGGAATGCCTGCAACATTTTAATGGCATTTTTTTGTCTGGTTTATTCGCAACGTTCACGCAGTGATTGCAACAGCAGGGTAGATTTTCTAACCCTACTAGAACTGTAACTGAAACCAAGTGAACCTTCTGCCTAAACAGAACTATCAGACAGATAAACAAGTGAATTACCAGAGAAGGGATCAAAAACTAGTGTTGTTGCTGGTTTAACCGATGACACCAATCGCTAAAAATCTACGAGCTTGAGTTATACACAAGCGAGTTTATTTTTTAAAGGTAAAATCCCTGTATGTTGAACTTCTATATTAAAAGTTTCAATGTTTGTCTGACAGTGGCTGGTAATTGGGCCAAATAAACCTACACCATTTGCGGTCTTAGCGATTCGGCGTGACAAACCCCCGGGACAAAACATGGCAGTTAAATTGAGAGCAAGGAGTTCAGTTAATACATCAGTTAATACGATCAAAATAATATTTGAGATCTAGTGACTTCAAGGAAAGCTATAGCCTAAAATGTCAGCATTTTCCACCCCCTAACCTTTGTTATGATGCGGCAATAGAAAAGTGGTAAATAGATCAAAGGTAAAAATAATTATATACCAATGCAACGTGGAAGACAACAGGAAATAGTATAAACAGAGACAAAACAGACAACATAACCTGCATAATAGTAATCTTAAAAACACATGCAGATACTGTACATTTGTTTTCTTAAGTGGCCTCCACAACATAGCTACGGAAATTCAAATCTAGTCTGTTTCGGTATGAATACTACTACCAGGCAGACCAGGATACCTAAATGATTTTTGACTGCACAAACGGTGAATCCTTCGCGATTTCCGTTGCATGTGCCAAATGAAAGCATCGCTGATAAACATCCCATCAACGACCAGATATTCTGATACGCTTTTGCTGTCAAAGGATTTTGTGCATTATTTTCGGCATTCAAGATCTGGTCAGGTACACAGCTTCATGGCTGCACTGACCTGTCTACGCTCTGTAAAGACAAATCTCACAGTTACTTGCCCCTCCCTCAAATCGTTTGTTTGTAATCTCCCAGATTCTGGGAGACACGTGACCAGCGTTTTCCAGGGTCTCTCTCTCTCTTGCTCCGGAGGTCGGGTAGGAGAGAACCCTGGGAACGAGGTTGAAACTTATCAACCTTTTTTGTGGTCGGTCATGTTTTGAGTGCTAAGGTGTCATCTGAATGGAGTGTAAACCTGGGTTTCAGGAGCCAGAAAAGTGTCATTTTTCCCCTGACTCACCGCTTCCATGGAGGAACAGATATAAAGATTATGTGAACATTTTTCCAGGACCAAATAATGTGTCCCCTGAATGGAGGTGTCCCTTGAAATAGATTTGTCCCAAAGGATAGGTTGCACTCTATTTACTTTATCATTAGATGGGAAGAAATGTCAGATGTATTTTCAGTGGATGATAATGTAAATATTCTTATGCCTGTAAAGTAGAATGCTAGAAAAGGGTTTTCCCCATTTTTGCTCTGACTGCTTCTTCAATCTTTGACAAATATCCTTTATTTAGTGAATTCAAAAAGACGTTGCATATTTTAATAATCCTTTAAAAATGAATTATTTTTGCTGTCCCATTAATTCATGTTGTGTGTATTGAACATTTGTTTATTTTAAAACCTTTTAGGTGTTGGCAAAGTAAGCCAGCTAGACTCCATGTTAGGAACACTTCAGTCTGATATGACCAGACAGGGAGTCAGTACAACAAAGAAGGGGGAATGTGCAGCCTGCAGCAAACCAATCATAGGCCAAGTTTGTACGGCACTGGGTCGTACTTGGCATCCTGAGCATTTCACGTGTGTTACTTGTGAAGTACCTTTAGGCGCTGCTAACTTTTTTGAGCGGGATGGAAGGCCTTTTTGTGAAAGAGATTACCATGAACAATTTGCTCCAAGATGTGCTTACTGTAGTGGTCCTATCCTAGATGTAAGTTTTTTATTTTTCTTGTTTCTTGTTTGAAGGCATGTGCATATAGAATACAAACTTTTGAGTCTGTCTACAAAATCGTATGGTGTGACCATTCAAATGAAATCCTGGCCCTTCAGAGGTTCGTCCTTGTGGATATATTACAGGTCAAATTTGATTTCAGGTTAAAAATTTTCCTTCCCAGGTTGATTCTCAATATTTGGTTTGTCTACTAGAGCTAGGTGTTAAAGGAAATTGTTAATCAATCTAGTTTTAATCAAAATTAACCTGCAGTTAAATTTGAGCAGCAGCAGATGCATGAGATTTTAGAACTTTGTCTTACAAAAGAGTTAAAATTATGAGTTATCGGTGCAAACATTTAACTTATGCTTCTTTTGCAGTCCTGTGTGACAGCACTTGACCAGACTTGGCATCCAGAACACTTTGTATGTGCCAGCTGTGGCCGGCCATTTGGTGACTCTGGTTTTCATGAGAGAGATGGCAAGCCTTTCTGCCGAGAAGATTACTATGCTATGTTTGCACCTCGCTGCGGAGGGTGTGGTCAGCCTATAATGGATAACTACATCTCTGCTCTTAGTGCACACTGGCACTCAGAATGCTTTGTGTGCGCGGTGAGTTATTATGATACTTGCCGCTTTGCACTTTACCAGCAATTTTTACGTCACCTCATCAGTGTTAAAGGGACTATGTCAGGCTGGCTATTTGCAGCTATCATTGCAAGAAGCTTAAATGTGATTTGCATCCATTGAATTCCAAAAATAATGGGCCCATTTTGTTGTTAAAGACTATATGTACATTTGGACACTGGCGCTGTTTCCTCTCATATGTTGCAACAGATGGCAAGGATTCAAAATCAATTTGTTTTAAGAATCACCAGAAAATTATGATGGTTAGTGATCCTTGGTTAAAATTGTTTGATATCTCCGTCATAACTCAGCTACAGGAGCATTTTGTGTGTGGGTAAAGGCACTTATGCAACATTATTTAAGTACATGTTTTCACTTACGGTGATTAGAAACTACACGATCTCATTTATATCATCGTCAATATGCCACCTTTCGATTTTCCAGTCTTAAAGTCATAGTTTGACTCCTATTGGGAAATCGCGGGGGTATTTTTTTGTTTGTGGCGATGGCTAAAATGAAAACAAGCATTCTCCATGTATGTATGTCTTCTTTAGTGCAGAAAGTGAGACTGTGAGACCTTAACCGCATTATGACGCAGAAAATTCAGCTGGAAAATTATTCGAAGTTAATCTTTGGTCTTCTCCTCCCTTGCAGGAATGTCATCAAGCTTTTCCTGGAGGAAGTTTCTTTGAGCATGACGGTCGGCCGTACTGTGAGATGCACTACCATTCTCGACGTGGCACTCTGTGCTACAGTTGTCAAAAACCCATCACTGGCCGATGCATTACAGCCATGCATCGTAAATTTCACCCTGAGCACTTTGTGTGCGCATTCTGCCTTAAGCAACTTAACAAAGGCACCTTCAAAGAACAGAATGATAAACCTTATTGCCATCCATGCTTCATAAAACTCTTCGGGTAGAAAGAGGAGTCAACCGTGGTCATCGCGCTGCTGCAGCTACTTTCTATTTTGTTTTGTTTTTGTTTCATTTCTGTGTGAACAGCTATTTGTTTTCATTCGAGAATTTTGAAGACAACAATCAAATCATAGACTCGAGGACATTTTTTCAAGGGATGCAAATAATTTTAGTATTTTAACTGTCATAGTATTATGAGTCACTATTATGATAACCTAATCTCGAAGTGGGGACAGTGATTTCACAGTGAAAACGTGAAGTTTAGAATAATTACACAAATTTTCCTTGCTATTCCTTCCTGCTGCAGTTATGCTATTAATTTGTTAGAGTGCCTCCAAAAACATACACAGATTTACAGGTCCATATTTTCTGGATGGTGGTTAGTTATGACTTCTGGGGTGCTGTTGTTAAGAGCCATTCCCTAGACATAACACCGCTTTCACGGGCGGCAATTTTTGGTTGATCCATCCGGCCAAATTGTCTAGGCACCCAAAGCAATGTGATCACAATTAAGAAAGGAGGTTATCTAAGTTAAATTGCATGTAACTGCAAACAAAATCAGATGTTGTCAGAAGACACCGTTAATGAGGTACAATCTGTATCAAAAAAGTGCGTGAAAATTATTATTACAAAGAACTGTTCAAGTTTTTAAGAGAGATTCAAAGACATTTTTATGAAAACAAATTTAAGCTAAGTTACTTGGGTTTTAATGACATGCCAACATTGACCAGTATCGGTTTTCAGTAGCCAGTGTTTGGCCATCTGTGCTGCTAGAGAAGCAACCTGCTAGCAGAGCTTTTCTTTAATTTCACTTGCTCGGTTTTAGCGCAGTCGATCGAGAATAAGATAAAAGGAGGCTCTGTTTCGTGGGGTCCTATTGATGATAAATTACGAAGATTTTCTAGAATAATGCATGTAATTATAATAATTTCAGGCCGACTGAAAATGGAGGCGGTGTGCAGTGCAAGAACCCAAAAAATTTCATTGCAGTACATGTTGCTTACATGTAGTGTCAATTCTTTCAGAAGCATATGACTGCGATTATGACTGTAATTTCCCTTTGTAGCGCTTCGTTTTCATCGCGATACAAGATTTTCCTAAGCACTCACGCGACAGTCTCGCGTATCAGTAATTCCTTATTAGGAAGTCAATTGTGATTGGTTCTCTAACAGAGTTATACGCTTCGGGGTCATATGCTTCTTTTTCTTTTAATGTTAAAATATAAATTATCGTTATAATAGTTATCATTGCACTATCTTAAAAGCCGACCTTTAATATTATACCATACAGGTAAATGATTAAACGCATTTCAAAGCATACGGAAGTTGTATTCTCCTTTTTCTGCATTCATTTATTGGTGCATGGTTTTGATTATTTGCGGGAAGGGAACAACCATGGCCACGTCCATACGTATCTGTTTTTGTTTATAAACGAAGAGCTTTCCCCCGTTTCAAACAAATCCGCGTCCACACGTTGCGTTTTTGAGTCGGTTTTGCCCGTTCACGCGGAAATTAACTGAAAACGGTACCATCTTTGATGGGAGCATGCGCATTAACTAATATCTGAGTTCGTGATCACCCTCGTAGCCAGCGTCTTCGTTCCCCTTGACCAGCGGCCTCGTCCCGTCAAGCCAGCATGCACAGTAAGGGACAAAGACTCGAGGACGAATTAAAAACATTTCTACAACGATCTGATGAAACCACCCAGTAACCACCCCTTCCGTCATTACTTATAATCCAGCATTACCTGACCTTGCGCATATCATTCACAAGCATTTTAACGTGCTGTACTCATCAGATCGTTGTTGAAATCACGGTTTTTAAAAACCTTACGTTAGTAGCTTATCGCCGTTGTAAAAATATTAGCGACATCCTTAGAGCCCAGTTAACTAACAGTACCGATACCAGTAACTCCCGAGCCACCCCCGGTTCCTTTCGGTGCAACAACAGGAATTACACCACCTGTCCCTATATTGAACATGGCCGTAATCAATACACTTTTCCTTCTACCGGTGAGACCCACCACATCAAATCTCGTATCACTTGTGAAACTTTTAATGTTATCTTCTTGATTCAATGTCACCTATGTAATCTACAATATATTCGAGAAACTAAACGTCACCTCAAAGACCGTTTTAATGAACACAGACGACCTATACTCAACCCTGCTGGTAATTACGTCCATACTGCAGTTTCAGAACACTTTCTAACCAGCAATCATTTAGCCTCCCCGCAGACGTCCTTTGGGGTTCGTTTGTCACGCATTCATTTCTCCCCCACGGTCCGTGGGGGAGAAATGAGTGCGTGACAAACGAACCCCAAAGGACGTCTGCGGGGAGGCTAGCAATCATTCCGACAATCGTATGCTTTTGATTCCTATTGAAAAACTTAAAAATGGGCGTGATTCTTTCAAGAAAACACGCGAAGCCCACCTTATCCACAGAATTAAGACAACTGAGCCTCTGGGCATCAATAAACGTGATGAACTGTAACTATATATAGTATATCTTTTATTTTTTGTTATCTTGTCTTTTTAGAAGCCACCCCATACCACGTCATATTATATGTAATTTCCGGTCATTATTTTACTTCATATATATTTCTGAAAATTAGTGATATCTCAATAAAACTGATGAAGACTGGTATTGGCCAGTCGAAATATCACAACTAAACTCTATTTCACGTTGTTTGATCAGTCCCTGCAAAAGTCTTCATGACTGTTTTCAATTTGATCTATTTTGACTGATCACAATCTTTTTGGATCCGACGTTGAGCAAGATAGATCGTACAAGGTTTTTGCAGTGGTTTTTTTTAACCTTAATTTTGCATTATATAAAAGGGTAAACCTCAGGGTGGATCCTCCCCCAATCAAATTTTGTTGAGTTCTCCCGGGTATTTATCTAAAGTCAAAAGTAAACCTAAACCATCAAGGCGAAAGGTTTTTGAAAGTTTCATAAAAGACCCCTAAACTTGGAAGAGTGACCACCGAATCACGCGATATCACGTGCCTCAGACTAAAGGTCTAGAGTCCAAGTGTTTAAAGTCAAAAAGAAGGAAAAAAGACAAAACCAGACAACAGGCAACGGTGTACACTCTTGATTCTTCAAGTCTTATGTTACTTAAAATCTTCGTGTAGACGACAACTTTAAAATTTACCTAACAATAGTCAAGCAAGCGAAAGCTAGTCGCTACCTTAACTTGTCACTGACTATCCCATGACTCAGCTAGTACTACTTGGAAGATGACAGTTCATTGACTATAGGTCAAAGGCTATCGTTTATAAGTTTTGAAACTAACGATCCTCGGACTTACTTTCTGACCAACAGTCTTTTTCTATCACTACCTACGGAGGGTCGCCTTTTTCGCGGGCACCTAAAGCATGCCGGTCGTTCATGTGCTCTTGCAAGTCAGGTAGCAAAATCCACACCTATAGTTTCGTGTACTGTTGTTGATTTAGTAACAGTACTTACTGGCTGAAAAAAAAAATTTAACTTTGAGGGTTTTCTTGGAATTGTTTTGCTTTTCGAATTTGGATGTCAAAGATCATTATCATCGTTAAAAATAAACCTTGGGTCATTTTGGGATAGCTTGTTTTATCTATCCTGATTTCCATTATTTCTGGCAAAAAGGGAAATTACTTAAACGGAGAGTCCTGTTTTTCAGGTTTTTGGACCCAGGGTCGCTACTTTCGCGATTTGCTAACACTTGCGAAATTTCATCCTTACTTTCAAAGAGTCATCAGAGTCTTTACTTTCGGGGGTCGTTACTTTCGGAACGTGACGGTATCTGCTTAAAAGTTAGGCGATACATCATATGATCAGGTCAAGTTTCTCATTTTAACAAATGCTCGATGCTCAGATCCTCGAACGGATGCACTCTGTATGGCAGTAAATTTTATCATTTGACAAGTACTCGGAGCGGTAATTTTAATAACTTCTTGTTTTGTCACCAAAAAGTTTAACACAATCTTCTTTCACGGCGTAACAGTTTCTCTAGCGGAAGTTTTGTTCAAATAATGTCAAGGGAGGCTGCCAAATGGGATTGGCAGCTCCACTTAATGAGAGCCAATCAAATGTAAGATACTGTGGAATTTATCTGTGCGGTAGTGAAGAACCTGCGATTATTCTATCGCGTGTGTCTGGAGAAAGTGGAACATTGGCCGGTAAAAAGGCATTTAAATAGGAACGATCGGATGATTCTCAGAAAAAAAGTTATATTAATGGTGGTGAGCTGTGAGAGTAACCGTGGGCTGTAGTTCTTTTGTCCCTCCACCCGAACGGAGCTTGTTAGACAAGACTGTTCGGAACTGTACTGGTGTTGAGAAAATAATGGGAGATTTTCTTGGTCACGCGGTTCCTGGAGCTATGCTATTCTTATTATCGATCTGGTGGTTCATGGGCCCGCTTCTTCAAGCCCGCAACAATTCAAAAACTCTGTCTTCCAGGCGCGGATTGCTTCGGTCGCCCGGTTCTTCATATGTTCGATTGAAATCAGAATCGTCCGTGTGGTACCCCTGTCCCGGGCGATGTTTGTCTAGAATCCCGGTAGAACCTATCATCAAAGTCCTGTCGGGCATCGTGGGCGTTGTTGGAGAACTGTTTCTTGACGGCTCGTGGATCTTGATCAACGAGAAAGGAGAATTCGTTGACGAACATATTAATAATCATAGTCACACAGTTATGTACTGTTTCTTTAGTCTTTCTGGTATGATAGATCTTGTCCTATGGCATGGTAAAACGCCTTTACCACCAAGGATCGATTACATTATCCTGTCTACATGCTTTTGGATCGAGGGTTTCTTGTTTTATTTCCATCTTCAAGGACATTCAAAAATCAGTATGCGTTTGCACATCATTCTTTACATTGTAATTTTCATAACTGCTTCAGTAGTTTTAGTGGAGTCATTTTTAAGGCGACATCAATTACTTTTTAGCTTAATAAGGGCTATTTTAACAGGAGTCCAAGGCAGTTGGTTCTTCCAGATCGCCTTCGTTCTCTACGGACCGAACGCATGGGAGAATAGTACTCGCAATGTAGAATTTTTGTCGATTGCTTTCGGCTGGCATTTGTTTATTTATGTATGCGTGGCGCTTGTTCTCTTCGTCACATGTCATCTTTGTTGCGGGAAAATTCACCCTCATCATGACGATCGTCAAGAACAGCTGCGAGATGTACTACTCTCGGATGAGGAGGAAGAAAGTTTTCCTTTAGAATCACAGACACAATACAATAATTCACAAGCAGAATCATAGTGCACTTGTTTATTTGCATAAACAGTATCTATGCCAGCTACTTGCCCATAGGCACAAAAAGATAGCTATCAATGGTAACACCAGGTGTTCTGTAAATAGTCCACCGAACAATCCCGCTACAACTAGCTCGAGTAATTTTCTGACTGAAAACGTTCAACACGCACTCGCGTAGCGCGAGTAAAAACTCGATACAAAGTTAATGACTACATGCACGTACACAAGCATTGCCGAGTTGCGGTTTAATGAGACCACCCTTCGTCAACAAAAATAACTGTTGAAGCAAAATGGAATATATTACTCATTCATAAGGTCATATCAGTGAGAATTTTTCCCCTCTACGAAGCCGCAGATAAATTTATGACCATAATAACAATCTGTAACGCTATAAAACAACTTGGAAAAAGACTCCTTTCTTTTTTTGCAATAAGGTGACAAGAGAATTGCTTAGTTCGACCTCTCAAACAAACCTTGAAATTTGTTTCGAGGGAGAAAAAAAATTAACAGACATATAAACTGAAATTAGTTATAATATGACAAGAAGATTTGCGTACCTTTATTGATAGATTCGAATGAATTTTAGTTTAAATTTTTAGCAGTTTGTGTACTTCAGTCTACGTTTTTTTCAGAATTGTAAACTGTTTATAGTTAACGTACAACATTCTGGATTATTCATTGTCAGTTTGAAGCAGATTAAAACAAAAAAGACCACAAGGTATTACTTCTAACAGAAATAGACCTTTGAATAAACTAAGTATAGCATTGAGTTGATTAAAGTTGACATAGTAATATTTGACTTCCTCCCAGCTAGAACCTCCGTTCGGTCAGTATGATGGCCCTCTTGCCCAAAACAAAAGCTAAGTCCTCAAGAACTCGTTTTTACTTTTAAGTGTATCTTGATCGAAAAGCATCACAGTATCATAAACATGCAAATTTGGGTCCAATTTGTTGCAAGACGCCCACAAGTCGCTATAGTTTCACGCGCGAAAAACGCCCTTAATTTGCATTTTCATAGCGTGTTCTATTGTGATTAAGTTTGTATGCCCCGTGTCAAATATTCGTTGGGCGGCTTTGTTTCTTTAAAGCTTTAATTACATAGCTTCCCTCTATTCAACGCTCATACGCACTTCATGATAACTACATCTTCTTTTCAAATCTTGCTTTGTTTTACGGCTTCAAGAAAGCTTCAAAAACGTTTATTAGTTTCGAGTGAGAAACTAGCAACAATTAATATTAAAGAACTTGAAGTACTTTGAAAAGCGATTTTTAAACACCAAGTAATTATTCAAGTTTTAATGAGAAAGGCGAAGAAAACATGATACAAGCAGATCTACTTGTCGGTCTTCTTTTCCCCGCCGATCTTTTTAAATACAAATATATATTCTTAGGAGTATAAATATTAAGAATGTTTTCGGGTATAATTGGCAGAAATGAGCCAAACTTGTAAAAAATGTATTTTCAGTTAACCGAACATATCACAATTTGAACGCAATGAGAAGGTCACAAGCATCGATTGGAAAATTATAATGTTTGTTTGAAGAACTAGTGGCCTAATAGTTTGTCACGTCGATTTCTCCAAAAGTAATAGTTCTACTATCATTTTTTGCTTTGATAAATCCCGTCTTTATTTGACAGCGGCAAGCCAAGGATGCACAGCGTTAAGCTCTTCCGTGGAGTTTAATTTAATGGTAACATACCAGAAAAAACATTTATATGAAATGTTCAAAAATTCCCTTTCGTTTGTAATTTTATTTAAGTTGTAATCCTCAATTTTAGCGAAGGTAAACCTACTTCAAGAAACATAAAACTGAGGTCATGTGAGAAGAATGTATAATTTGTGTGTCAGTGCATGGATCAGGCAACACGTGCACCTTGCGGTTTATTCTAAAACGATGTTTAGGAGTTTGTTGTTGCTAATTTACCCATATCACTAATCTTGCAAGTAGTTAATTTGCTAAATTCCATCAAATCCTTTAATACTCCTTTCAAATATGTTAACAATTAATGTATAAAATACCAGATAAATTTTGAGGATCTTTGATTAGTCTGTTCAGATCTGATAACTCATACAATGGAACCTCGTTTTATCGACGCGCCAAGGAAATGACAAAATTTGTTCGCTACAACGAGGTTTCGTTATATCGAGGTTGTTTTTCACGTATTTTACGATTATTGGGGTAAAGAAAATCGTTCGTTATACCGAGGACTTCCTTTTATAGAAGTTCGTTGAATCGAGATTCTACTGTAGCTAGCTGAGTATAAATCGTGCCAACTTTTTTAGAAAATAATAAACAGATCCAGCGAGAAGTATGTGACGCTTTTGTTTTATCAGGTTTATCTGAATCATTCGTGGTTTCAAGAGATAAAATACACCCACCCCTTTTCGGAGTATGAAACCTCGCTTAACTGCTTAATGTCGGAGCCACCGTGCAAGATGAAAACTCGTGCACTCATTTTCAGACATACATTTCTGTGACTGATAAATCATGAAAAAAATAATATATCCCACAGTTTAACAGGCAACTCCGAAATACATCACCCCTTAACTAATGATCTCTCTATCTTTCAGATACGCTTTGTATCATCTCTTGTAATACGTACGCTTAAAGGAAAAGTTATTCACAGTGTTTGCATGCACCGTATATTTAGCACAATATAGGTTTAAGAAACAATGGAAATACTATCTTTTGATCAATCAAACTTTATCTTACTTCTTCTCGGCGTGTTCCAACACCGATGCAATTTCTCGATCTTTTATCTTTCCCTGCCGCCATTTATCTGAACGTGGTAGTGTCCAACCAGAAAGCTCTTGCTAATTTGGACACTGCACACACATGTACATTACCTCTTTTTAGCCTAATGATTACCTTTTATCGTTTTTTCTTCTTTTATTTGTAATATAACTTCTGTAAATGTCCTACATAGTTTAAAATAAGGAATGGAATTGAATTGCATCTTGTCACTGGACAATTAAAAAACTCAGTTTGATCCTTGCGCTTACCATGGTGTACCACCACACACGAAATTTCTTGATTTCTAGTCTAGCCAACTCTAAGCAAGAACGGTGAAAATTAGATATCATCCCATTTCTGTGAAAAAACAAACAAACAAACAAACAAGCAAACAAAAAGCCAAAAGAAGAAAAAGAAAACTGCTAAGCCTCGAGCTAAGGAGAGGTTTGGAAGGAATAAGGAGGACCCTGTGTCGGTGTCCTGACAAGGAATTTCACGCGGCATGTGTATCTGACTACTGCGCGCCTTAATATTCGGAACCATTTATAACTTATAACGGTCTCCAGAGTGAAAACGTTCGTATGCGGAAGAAAAAATAGCCGTCCCGTGTGGACAAAACGTAAAATGTATTGTGCAAATTTCTGTGCAATCGCTTAGACCCAGGTCAAACGACGTAATTCACATGTAGCGGAAACCTACAAAACATGCCAGGGGACACCAAACTGTAATAAGAAGCCTGGATTTTTAACCAGCCGTAGGCGAACAACTCCCAGATTCAGCCTGCGAGCAAGCTCTCCATTTCTAGTGGTGAGAGAGCGAGCGAGCACTCAGCGAGCTGCGAAAGGCGAAGGAAAGTCAAGCAAAGGGGAGCTCTCCTTTGTTTCTACGCCCCTCCCTCTCGCGTCTAACCTCGTGAGTGACTTCTCTCGCTCCAGTCCCCATTATGGAGAGCTTGCTCGAAGGCTATGGACATCAGGCGCGGATCTAGGATAAAAACTGACCGATTTCCTAAAACGAGAGTCGAAGGCGCAAGCTTCTAGGGGGGTCCGGAGCATGTTCCCCCTCGGAAAAGTTTTTGAATTTAATTCCTTAAGTCCCCGATCCTGGATTTCTGAGTCATTCAGACAGGAGATTGGCCAGACTTCAACATGGAACGTTTTAATTTCATTTAAATTATTTATTTCTAAAAAATCTGACCAGTTTGTGGAAACCTGTTTGGATCCGCGCTCGGACATAACGACCTCACATAGATGACGTCAGGAAAGCTTCACTGAGAAAATGGCTTCGTGTGCTTTGAAACATTTCCGTGGTCATTTAATTTCAGCTTGTCTGGTCATGTTAAAGTCGGGAAGTTCACGTCGAGAGAAGTAAAAATCTGGCAAATTCACGTCGTAGTTGAGCAGGGATGGCAAATAAGGAAAAAAAACAAAACAAAACAAAACAAATAAACAAAAACAGGAGTGACGGACATGCAAAGTTGTTGCTTTGCTCACTGAACCCATTTTTTGCCATTTTTCCAGGGACGCTCCTGTTGTTTCGGTATGTATGGTCTTTTATATGTATTCTTCCCTAAGAGGAGGATAAAACGAATCAAAACTAAAATCTCTTTATAGGAATTCCTGGTAAATTCTTTTTTTGGATCGAAAAATGTATTGTTATAAGTTAAAATGAGTAGCGACTCTTTTCGATGTCAAATTTATCTTGTTGGTGGCTCCTTTTATAGCGCTTGAGATATTTCAACCTCTTACCAAAGCGGACAGCTGCGAACCGTGTCCTCTTGTAGGGGAAGTTATTCTATTCTCAAAATGTCCAAACCAAGGGCTTCAGGTAAACTTTTCTTTCCTCCAACAGAATAAAGTTACCTCCATGAAACACGCGCAAACTCACACCTCCAAAGCGAATTCTGGAAAAAAAATGGGACCTCTTCTCCCTAACACTGGGAACAAAAGCCAAGCAATCATTCTTGTGGAACACGATCAAGTTCTAAAATATGCGAACTTAATACCTGGGGTATTTAATGACTTTTTTTTCCACCCTCCAGGTACCCTTAATACTTTGTCTGATTTTTCATCACATCCTAGTGTTAAAAAAATCACTGAAAAATGGCATCCTGAAAGATTAACTCCTTTCCAACCAGTCGGCTTAGCCTTAATACAGAAAACTTTGAAAGATCTAGACCCAAGAAAATCAGTGGGCGTTGACGGCATTTCCTCTTGAATTCGACTCTATCGCTGTCTGCTCCTGCAATAGCAGAAGAAGTGGTTAAGTTGATTAATAAATTTATTGAGAAACGCGATCGGTCACTGGAATTGAAAAGAAGTAAAGTCTCGCGTATCTTCAGATGATGCAAAACAGATAAGAAAAACTATAGACCTGTTTGTGTGCTTACGACCATGGCTAAATTGTACGAAAAAGTTATTTATGTCCAATTATAGTATATGACTACATTCGACCACACTTAGCCCTGAATTTGTCTGGCTTCCTTAACTGAGGCACTCACTCTGTT